>UELU01113611.1:124475-134743 GCA_900490025.1 Megastigmus dorsalis | reverse complement strand
TTAAATAGCTGGCTGTAAAATTACACTTCTCGAAATAGGTAATAATCGGACCTAGTTTCAATATAGTGATTTTATGCGATAGTATTATTAATATATTTCTTGTAAATTTACGGAACTTGAAGTAAAATTACGCATTCGTGACTGTTACTTGACAGTATAGCGCCTGTAAAATCGCATTGCGTGGTTAGTACTTTTACACTCCAAATTCACAAATTAACTAGTCTGGAAGTAAGTCGGATTATTACCTAGTCTGGAACTGGTAATTTTACTTTTGACTTTTACAGTGTAGAATAATATAACAAATTATTTTTTGAACCTTTTTACGGAAATGTTTAAATATGATTATGTATGAGAATTGAAATAAGTAATACCTATCTAAAATACATATAAGTAGAAAACTAATTTGAAAATTTTTGTTTAAAATATCAAAGCAGTAGGAGGGTAAACTAATCGAATATAATTACAAATATTAAACTTTTCTATTTCTTTAAAGAAAATATTTAAACTCTTTCTCAAGAAATCGAAATTTGAATTGAATTAAAATCCGTTTAAAAAGAAAATAGATTTTTTAATTTTAGTAAATTATTATTTTATAAAATACATTTTTACAAACAGTATTTCATATCTGTTGATAGATTGTCAATAGTAAGTTTGAGATAAGAGAGATCTATCGCTACATCGCTAGCTTTTGTCTCCAGTTTCTTTGCTTCTTCATCCTTCTTACCGCTTCCCATTTCCAGGCTTCTCGTTCCGGAATCCTGACTTTGACTTTTCCTCAGATTTTGGAATGCTCCGACGTTTTACCGTCCAACCATGTCATATAGCTTACTTTCTTTCTCCGTATTTCCATCATCCTTTTATAAAATATTTTTAAATAAATAAGTCTATTATTAACAAAAGTTTAAAGTTATAATGAAAATTGTACCACATTGTGTCCTACAGTCGAAAGGCCAAGTTTCAACTGGTAAGAAATCAGGAAGTTTTGCGAAATGTATATCCCGATCAAGATTGGTACTAATCATTGTAATTTTGACATCGATTTTATTTTATTATGGTATTTTCAGCTTCTCCTCTTTTTCTTTTGCTTCATCCTAAAGAATTCAAATAAGCATATCAATTTTGATACTCAATCTGGTATAAAACTTTAGTTTTAATACAGTCTAATTTATTTCAAACTTACACATTTAGTAGTGGAAACTTCCAACCATTCTGTCTTGGGATTTTTCAGTTTTTCTTCATTATTACTTAAAATGACAATTGCAGTTTGAAATTGTGGATTGACAGTTGACTCCTCAATACAGTTTTTTGTTGGAATCATCATCTTTTAGAGACAAAAAATGATATATTTGATGAATATATGAAATAATCAATTTTTTATTTTTTCAATAATTAGTTTCATCTACTATTCATATAATTGAAATTTGTAATTTCAGACAAAATTGTAAGTTATTATTGAATAAATAACTAAATTAAAAAGTAGCATTTTATTTAACAATTGCAAAGAAATTATTAAAAACTACCATTTTTTAACTAAATTGACTATTTCTCAGATTTCATTGTCTAGGTTTATAACCTACTTCTGAATTTCTAAAGACATTGTAAGAATAATGTTTTAATGATTCTTTTACCTTTTATTTATGGTTAATTTGGATCTTGCAGATTTATGGTTTCCGTGAAGGAAAATAAGAATAAAATTGTGATGTTCAAGTGACAAGTCTAAAAGAACCAATCTTGTTGGAGATTTAGTATATGAGTTTTCTGATGATATTTTGAAAAATCTTGCTGGAGATTTGCTTTTCTCAATTTTGCAAATTTTTAAGATGCTGGGTTGGATGATTTTTAAGATCTTGCGTTAGTCAGATTTATTTCAACTTATTTCTCCTTACTCTATCCCGCAGACAAAAATCTAAAAAATAATGTGATGAATGAACTTGAAAGTTTTATTTTGCACTGCATATATCGTGACAAATGAAAGATTTGATTTGATTACTTATTTGCATACATATAAATAAATATAAAATTATATTACATAAAAATGCAACATTCCTGACATAAGGTTTTAAAAAATTATTTATAATACAAAATAAAGTACGACATTTTAATAGTTACCACTGAAATCATGATTTTTATTTTTTCTATTTCATATATGAGCTATCTTCGTTGACTGTGCTTCTATTAAGGTCTTTCTTCGCTGGCACCAGCAGCAAACTCTGTCCTTTGATAAAAAAGTATTTTACAAGCGAAATTTTTACAAAATATCTATACTTTTAAACAATTTCACTTTGAGGTTAAATGAGAAGATAGTCACTGATCTAAGATCTTGTAGCATGCAGACCGCATCTGCGAATGAGCCGCGCAGCCTGCACAGCGGCAAAGAAAAATATATAAGTACCTATACGTATACCTACTATATAGCAAATTGTACACTCTAAACCCCAAAGTAGAAAATTGACGAAAAAAAGTAGGAATTGACAGATTCCTACTTTAGAGTAGTAGAAAAAGTCATCCCGATACGTGAAAAGTAGAAATAATAATATTTTCTATTGTAATTTCATTGGATCATGAATCATGGATGATTGGTAAATTGATATCGCTCTAAGTACTTACTATAAGGTATATACGTATTTATAATGTAGTGCGAAAGTCTACTTGTTTTCATTTTCATTTCTATGTTAAAATATTTAGAGTTATTTAATAATCCATTCTGGAAAAGAATAATATTGGGTATAATTCAAATTTTATCTCAGACAGATGTATATTAATTAAACAATCAAGTTAATGATACCTGTATGTGAGTATTTACATTTTCTTAGTCAAATTGTATATTTTCTAATAAGTATTATAAGAGTTGAAAAAGATATTAAAAAATTTCTGATATACGCGCATATTATAGTATACCTAGCTATTATATAATATATATGTAATCACGATGTCAATCACGGTACCAAATTGAAATTTTATGATGGGGTTTTCAATTACAAACTTTAATAAGCCACGACTTAAAAATAAATATTTAAGTACAAACTCGCTCATATGTTCATTGAATTTCAATATTCGTGACTCAAAAAATTTCTACCCGCAAGTGAAATACGCGAGAAATTTATATAATTCCTCATAGAACAATGCAACTTTCAGTAGGATATATTTATACTTACAACGCGCGCTCGCGCATTGTGCATTGTATAATTTATATTACCCGGTTCCGCTGAGAAAAAAAAAAGAAACAAGTGTAAAAAAAGCTCGGACTGTACCTATATAGCCCCTATAGATATCTCGCAACAGCTCGGAGTGCTTATACAGGTAAAAAATGCCTACTACCATTCCTACAAACGTCCAACAACGCAAAGAGGCGAATGGACCCCAAAGACGCACTCTCCCATGCACTGCAATAAACCTATAGCCACCGAGTAGGCACGCCTTTCGCGTATAGACGTATATACGGGGGACGTGTACAGTCATCGGCAAGAGCTGTAGGTGCGCCGAGTGTTGGCTGTAAGCAGACGCAAGCGAATGCACGGAGGGATACGTGATGTTGTTGGAATGTTTGGCCATCAACCACCTGTAAGATTCTTCCTCTCGGTCATGCTGTAGACGTAATAGGTAAGTTGTTTTACGTTTCTCATGGACAATTTTCTATTTTAGTTGGGCGCGTTGAAAATTCGAATCGGCTGGAGAACGCGATTTGCTTGGGCATATTGCGAGAATGCAGAGGTAAACAACCTTTGTTTACTTGCATCAGAGCACTACCTTCGATTCTTAGTGTTACGAAATTTTGAATAATTGCTTTTTAATTTATGAATTGTTTTTTAACTTGTGATACTGTGGTTACAGGTAAAATGGCCCAAATCACAAAATCCAGCTTTGATGGGCTACCAAAGCATTTTGTTTCCGCTATGCGGACTCTCTTTGATATTATGGATGACCAAAATACAGGTAAATTTTTTTCATTCAGCGTATTGTCATCATGTAAAAAAATAATACGATATCCCTATTGTCTCTAGGATACGTCAATTACTCAGATATAGAGGCACGTTGGCGAGATGATGGTTCATCTGGATTACCAAAGGGAGTTTTAGAAGGCCTAAAGAAAGTCACTCCACCAAATGGTCTTTTATCATTTGAGAGATTTTGTGCCGGCTTGAAAATATGTTTGCTACATACTCAAGCTGATAATGAGTCAAAAAAGCTTGACGGTAGTCAACCAAATAGGCCACCTTCTGCTCCAGTCCTTGAAAATCAAAGTAAAGTAGTTTGGAATTCACCAAACACTGCCACTATAAGACCAAATAATGTTATTTCTCAACAAAGAACACTCAGTATGCCACAGTTGCCAGGTAGAAAAGAAGGAAATCCAGCTTTCGACGTTGATTCCAGAATTTGTACAGAGTCAAAACTTATGAAAGGTACATAGTCAAATGAATAATTAATAATTTTTGTTCTTATTCTAATGGCATTTCAAAAATAATTTATTAAATTATTTTTAAAACAGTTTATGGGCCACCAAAACCTCCTCGTACTGGTGCAGCTCTAGATAGTAGAGTTTTAAATGCAGATAGGAGTTTTGATAAATCTGAAATACGTACTGCTTTGCAAAATTGGCAAATGGGCTTAATGATGGGTGCAGATAAGAGCCCTGACAAGCGTCAAATACCAGGTGCAAAGTATCGTACAGACACAAATACTTTACTTCATCCTACCCGAATGCTAGGTGATGGTAAAGCCATCGATTTGCAAAATGCTCAGCAACTAGTTTTACAAGCACAAAACAAAAAGTCGCCGAATAGACGTAGAGAACCAAGGCGGCATACCCTGCAGAACGGTATAGATTACAACATGGTAAAGCACATTTCGGTCAAAGGTTTCCCAATCAATCACAATAAAGATATAATTTTTTGTAAGAGGTAGAGTGTTGGGAACCCTAATTATTTTATTTTTTCTAAAAGCACAAAACTTCACTAAGCCTTTATATTTTTACAGATGAAAAGAATGAAACAGATAGAACAAGAAAAAGATGTACTACTCCAGGGTCTTGCAGCAGTCGAAAAAGCAAGGGACTGGTACTTGAAACAAATTTCTATTACGCAAGAAAAGATTAAACATTTAGGAAGAATGGGTTCACATGTGGTGAGAATGATAGAAAGTCTTTCTTCTATTTTTATTTTTGTTAAAAATTTGTTTCAGTGAAATGAATGTTTATTTTTAGGAACAATGGACTGAAGCACAACAAGAAAGATTAGAATTACAAAGGGCGAGAGTGCTTGAAGTCAATAGACACCTCGCTGCTTTAATAAGTAGCTGGGAAAGAGGAGGGTTACCCTTACATATGAACTTAGCTTTTCTAAGCACACCAACATCGGCACACCTTCAACAAGATATGCTGTCTCGATTAAGACAACAAAATCACAGGCTCACAGAAGTATGTAAAATAATATCACTTTATGTAGTGTTTCAGTGATTTATAATAAAATCACTACAGCTAATGATTTGTTAACTGTTTCATAGGAGGTCAGTAAAAAAAGTCATCGAATAGCACTTCTGGAACAGGAAAAGGATGGTCTCGTTCGCGAACTGTACGACCGTCAAACAGGAATCCTCCAGTCTAGAAGATCTACAATGATTCATGAGCAGCATGATCAAACATTCATGTAAAGTACTTTTTAAGTACCTACGCTTTCAGAGTATTATTGAAGCGCTAATATTTAGATAATAATAATACAGTATCGAAAGACTAAAAATTTTTTTTTACAGAATTTAATGGCATGAGAGACAGGCAGGTGCATTTGAAGAAATGTCTCGATGGAATTTCTTCGTTAATACTGAGCGTGAAAAGAGAAGTTCCATAATATACAAAAGTCAAATATTTTCGCTTCTATAATAACATTATTATTTAGAATTTTTTATATTGATAAATATATTGTAAAATACATCTGTTACTGCGGTTTATACCCGTATTTCGATAAAATTTTATAATACTTTTAAGATTTTTTATAGTATTTTATAAGTACTATTCAGATATTTTAATGTCTCGACAAAATTGTTTTTAAGGCGAAAGCCAACTAACTAACGCTGTGAAATAAATCCATCCAATTACTCTAATTAAGCAAATATATTGAAAAATAATTTCGTTACATTTATTTTTTCAATAAATTATTATCGTTCCATTCTAAACCAGTTACGTATTTTTTTTTTTTCATTAAAAACCTATAACATGTTAAGAAAATAAAATTATTATAATGTACGAATAACGTATAAAATAGATAATAGAAATTAGTCGTTTCGTAATACTTCTTTTCGATTTTTTCGAAAATAAGCTTTTCAATAAGTACCTAGATGTTTGTTAAAATTATTTTGCTGACATCACAGCCATAAACCTTCAGAGGCATTATCCCTATGATCATAAAGACAAATTTTGAAGTACTGCATCTTCCTCATTTTATCACGAATTCATACATAATAAGTAGTTCAATGTTTGTGATTAGATACTCATTACAAAATTTACTGTCAATTATAAAATTCGTTTGTGACTTTAGATAAGATTATAAAGTTGAATGGTTACGAAGAAAAATAGTTTTGATTTTTGAAGAAGCTCGTATATCTCTTTCATTAAATCGCTACGCACTACTCGGGAAAGACTTTGATCGAAGCGATAGAAAGAATTAAGAACTTTAAAACTAGTCCTTTATTAAAAATCCAATTATTTTCCTTGATAAGTTGCATTTTGCAATAGTCAATTCCGCAAGCTTGAATTCAAAAAAAATCCTAACTTCGCAGCGAGAGGAAAGAAAAAAATTCTAAGCACGCGAAAAGTGAATGAACGATTTTTAACCAGAGAGATCGAGCGCGATAAAAATGCAGCGAGAAAGAGAGAGAGAGAGAGAGAGACAAGAGAGAGGAACCACATAGAGCGAAGCGAAACAAAAATAAAGAGCCGCGTCGAGTAGAAAGAAGGGGCGAAACGAATTCAAGTGAGGAAGATTAAGAAGGAAATGCGTGCAGATGCGACCGATCTGGAGAGTGAGAGAGGGAGGGACAAGCAAAGAGAGAAGGAAAAGCACTGCTGCTGCACATGCCTTATCTTCGGCTTCGTATATAGTCGGCTGCATGTGTATAACGTGGTTTACGACAGCTGAGAGAGGCTGACAGTCGTCTCGCACCCCACGCACGGCTCTCCTCTTCCTCTTTTTGTGCGCTCCAGCTCCGCCGCAGGCAGGCCAAGTCAGCCGAGCCCGAGAAGAGAGAGCTTTTGTATAGCTTAGTCGCCCTCCGCGCTTCGCCTAGTCGAGGTCCGCGCGCGGTTACTCGTTATAATTCAATTCAACTCGCGGCCCGCGCGACGCTTTTGTGCAGTTCTTTGCACTCGCGCGACTCCCTCTCCGCTTTTTTCTCCCCCAACGGTGCAGATATCGTCGACCGGAGTTTATTCTTCGTGTTTTTTTTTTCGCTCTCTCTCTCTCTCTCTCTCTCTCTCTCATTGGGCAGTTTACTCGGATTTCTCGCAAAGAAGGAAACAAAGACTCGAGTACTTTTGCACGTTTGCTTGGTATACGTCCATCTGATGAGTCGCTCCGCTTAGACTTGAATTATATATAGCGCACGGCAAGTATTTTCACTCATGCTTTTCTGGAATAGAGAATTGGATCGACCTAAAGCTTTTTTGTCGAACTTATTTTTTATATTAATTAAATTTTCACAGTCCTTTTGTGCATAAAGAATTTGTAATTCAATTCATTTTTCTCCATACGAAATGCATGCGCTTATCTACATTGCTGTTGTAAAAAAAGAAAAAAAATTAATTCAACATAGATATATATGGTTTAGGTTTTGTGAAGAATGCATGTGAATTTTTGTCGACTCGAAAATACGAGGGCGATAAATTTGACAATAAAGGAGTAGTCATGTGTGTATAGAAACAAAATGACGCATGCTATATCTATTGTGGGACAATTTTTCTTCTGATCGTGAAGCTACGACCTATGACCTAAGTGTGCGACAGCACCGACTTATCTGTGGGTATACCTAATACTTATTTCAGATCACCAAGTTCGACGATCTCTTATCTTCTTGGTCACTCTCTCTGTCGTGCGAATTTCCGAACCTTCAGCCATGCGGGGATTCGCGCTGCCAATTGTCCTGTTTATCATCACATTCTTAGGTATTTATATGTTTATTAAATTTGTCTTCATTTTTAATTTACACACACGTAATTACGGGTAGAAATTGTAGGTAATACTTTTAATTCTTTAATAAGTAGTTTAGCCATGTGCTCGTACGATATACATACATTTATTGTTTTTATTGTTCAATATCATTTTGTTAGAGTAGCTCTACTGTAATTGTACGGATTACATATTTTACGGCTTGAAATCATTTACAGAACAATTTTTTCTCAAGTTTTGATAAAATCATAGCCGTAATGTTGAAAATGTTCGAAATACAGCAATGACTACACTCCTTAATGTCATTACTTTTGATTTTGTACTGTACCTGTTGACTTAATGTCTCTGTTAAACTTTAAATGCGTTTGCAAGATACTCTGACGGGAAGTGCGCTGAGTCGCGCGTCCTATAACCTCACTGTAAAAAGTCAAAAGTAAAATTACCAGTTCCAGACTAGGTAATAATCCGACCTACTTCCAGACTAGTTAATTTGCGAATTTGGAGTGTAAAAGTACTAACCACGCGATGCGATTTTACAGGCGATTTTACAGTCAAGTAACAGTCACGAACGCGTAATTTTACTTCAAGTTCGGTAAATTTACAAGAAATATATTAATAATACTATCGCATAAAATCACTATATTGAAACTAGGTCCGATTATTACCTATTTCCAGAAGTGTAATTTTACAGCCAGCTATTTAATACACTGAAGATTGGTAACAGTTATAATTTCAGTGTATCAATTTCACTGTTTTGAGTACTGTGAATCGAATACTAGCCGCCAGTAATATTCATTAGGACTTTTTACAGTGCTCTTTAACAGGCCCTGTTCCATAAGAAAAGCATTGTGACTAGCATTACCCCAAATCTACAAGCCTCGTTAAATTTAAATCTGCGGACAATATAACAAAATTATGAATAATTTTTTGAGTCAATTTCATTTGTTGTATCTTCTAGATTATTACAAAAGCAAAGCCAAAGTTACTGAATACTATAAAAGTATGTATAAAGCTTATTTACGAGATGGAATTTCTTACCTGAAAATCATGTAAAAACGTTTTTTATAAACGTTATATTACTTGAACATAGAAATGGTAGGGAATTATATTGACTTTGATATAGTGCTAAAATCAAGACGTGATGGCAGCGTTTATATTTCTTAAAATAAGGGTGACCATATAATTACCCAATGGCCACCATTACCCCACCCAATCTAGAACAGTTTAGAAACGAATAAGATTTTTAGAAGCTACAAGAAAGGAAATAAAATTCTATATGCAGGGAACAATATTTTCTAACTGTATAAATTTTAAATAATTTATTTTATATTCAAGCCATTTCTTAAAATTATCAATCGTCAAGCTTAGTTTTACGTTGACCTGTGAAAAAATGCGGTTTTAACAGAAATTTTCAAAGATTTGATTTATCATATCCTCACAGCAGTAAAAAATTCATAAATATTTTTCATTTCATCTTTGGTGAACCATTTCCATGAACAATTAGAATAAATTAATTTTAATTTACTAGACTGATTTATCAACTTTCTGTTGATTTCATACATTATCATATCCAGACTTTATAGAAAGTAAAATATTTAGAATAAAAATTATTTTTTATATTTTGGTTTAATTATAAGTAAATAGGCTTATTAAAATTGGCAATGAGAGAAAAATATAAATAAAATACCATGAAATATGAAGAAATCCGTTATTAAAGGCCACATATTATATTTTTTAATAAGGGGGAGTCAAATAACTGGGAAAATACCCGAAAAATCGTAAACTCTTCCTTCAAATTTCTTGAAGTCAAAATACTCCAAATTCTATTGCTGCATAATTAATTACTATAGACTAAACTATACCGTATTTTAAAATTTTATTTAAAACGATCAAATTCTCACAGCGTTCACTTGAATCTATGACCCACAATCTCGTTCTCTCCTCGGCATTTTGAAATACCCTACTAAAGGCATAAGAGTAACTTGGAATAGATAACCGCGATCAGTGAAATAGTTTCTAATACATCGAAAAAACGCGAGGAGAAAAAGCTGAAACTGGAATAGCGATAGTATATAATATGTAGAGAAGCTAATCCGAAATTGGTATCTCGTG
>UELU01113611.1:45417-124455 GCA_900490025.1 Megastigmus dorsalis | reverse complement strand
CGCCTCTCCCTACCGAGTATATATGCTGCAATGTAAATTATCTCTCGCGTGCGGGAAGCACGACCAGCGATCGCATCCGGCCGATTGCGTTCTCTCCTCTGCACCCTTTTCTTATCGTTTTCTCCTTTTCGTATCTTTTAGGGCGTACGATACGCGGAACGAGCGCACGGAGGAAAGGAAAAGCTGTGATAACGAGACACGATGAACTCGTCGTCACTGACTTTTTGTCGGGCTAGATCGCAACATAAATTCAGCTTCGAAATATATCATTTTGTTATACAATGAATCACGTGCAAATTGTTGCGATGCAACCGATCAGCTTCGTGTATATATCTGATTATGCGCGATTTGACTTTTGCAGAAATTCAGACGCAGGCATGCGAACTAGACAAAATGGGAACCGGATGCAGAATCTTCAGCGGCCAATGCTCCTGCGGCTACGGCTGCAAGGCTGAATACCGATATGCAAACATGGAGGAATGCAAACTTGCACTCTCTGGTAAAAATGACCTTTTAAGTACAATATAAAACTCTTACTCTTACTGCACTTTTTATAAGTAAAAAAACAATTAAGAAACAAGAAAATATGAATAACACTGAATTCGATTTGAATTTTGTTCGATAAAATTAATTAAAATAATATGTCTTCAAATTATGAAAAAAGTCATGTTTATTCTTTTTAATGAATTTAAGGTGGCCGACATAATGCCTGCTTTATGTCGACGAGGTGTTTACATGGTGGCAGTTGTCTTCAGATTACTTCCGAGCCCGGATACAAATGCTTATGTGAAGGAACTGGCTTCTTTGGCTTGAGATGCGAGAGACGTAAATATCAAACTTAAAATAGCACAATGAAATAATAAAATTTAAAAAATTAAAACTTTTAAAATAAAATCTTTTGCAGCATGTCCTGGACCAGAAAATCCGCATTACAGAGGACCATTTCCATACGAGTGCGTCGTTATTTAAAAAAAAAGCAAAAGAGATCTTATGCTTAATCAAAAATTTCAAAAGAAAACAAGTTGTCGACGTTATGAATTCGCTAGATTTAAAGCTTTTGTACATACATAAAAGATATATTACTGGAAAATATAAAAAAAATTGAAAAATAACATTGTCTTTTTGTAAATAATATATAATATTAAACTGTGATGTAAACCAAAATATTTTTACAAAAAAATCACTTGGAATTAAATTGATTCCGAATTGTTAGAATTTCACGAAATATACTAATGACACTTGATATTTAGTTCATTCTGATGCTTCCAATGTTTATTTACCAAAGGAGGATTTACATTACGTTATGGTATGATGTATTTTTTTTTTTTTTTTTTTTTTTTTTGAATCTATGGGACACAAGATGATGACAAGCGCTCAAATTCATTTTCGTGTGCTTTTTTTATGCAATTTGCTTTTCATTCACTCCTCGATTTATGTCCTCTTTTTTACGCTACTTTCGTTCGAGACTATAGAAATATCACCATCGTTTTGCACGTACCACTGTTTTTTTTTTGTATTTTTTTATATTTTTTGTCTCGTTTGTTCGTAGTTAGAAAACGATGGTAAAATTTCACATTAAAATGCAATCATTCAACATAATTCTTTGTTCTCTTTTATTATTTCGTTTTATTTCGAGCAGAGAAACTGTCTTTCGTTACTTTCACACGACGTTCTTCTTTTTTTTTATCATTTTGTCGAAACCAAAGAGCTTAAACAAAAAGGTTCGTAACTCTAATTTGATTTTACAACACGAGATTGCATCAGGAACTTAACGACAGACTTTTGCAGGTGCGCGTACGAGCGTTTCAGAAGTTTTTTTTTGTTTCTGAGCTCTTGCCTTATTTAGTTTTGCTTAGATTGTAACTTGGTATGCATCTGTGAGTATGCGTGTGTCTGTGTGTCTCTATGTGTGACTGAAAAATGCTCGTACACGCATGTGCACTCCAGGCTTTTAACTTCTCATCATTTTTTTTTTAAATATATTCTCTAGGACAAACAGTTGTCCGGCGTAATGTCTTTTTACACGTTTCGTTTAGACACGACATCAACGGGGTCGTCGACATATGTGCAGAGATTCTATTTCTCCCGACCTCTTATTCTTTTTTTTCGTTTGTTCCATTTATTCGAAGTTTCATTTGATTCCTTAGCGCTTCTTCGTAAACATAAGTTCGCATTTACTTGGCTTTTATTTCTCATTCTTCGGAACTTGCTTTTCTTGGGTAGAAAAAAAAGTACGGTTCGAAGAAATCATAACGTAAAAATAGTATCAACATGTACGTATATTTTTATAAAGACAGACAGGACAAATTTCATTGCCGCAAAAATTACAAACAGACGACAGCAGAGCGATATCTGCCTTTTTTATTATTTTTGTTTTGTTACTTTTTTTTGAACGTTAAAGCCCATGCCTACTTTCCTTTGTTACTTTTTGATGACTCGCAATAGTTTTTGTTACGTATACCCACATTTTTCCCTGCTGCACGCCGTTTTGCTGTTCCTTTCATTTTTTTTTTTTTACATTTTTCTGACTTAAAACACTACATCGCTTCCAAATTCATCATAAAAAAAAACTGTTTACGTATGACAATTTCACAAATAATTAACAACGAGCGAGAACCTCCTCGCGATTTCAATTAATGTAACAACTACAAGTGTGTCAGCGTGTATTGTTTGTTGTATCTCTACTTTTTTTTTCTTTTGTGTATACGATGAGAGGACCAAACACTTTCCCCTCGAATAAAAATAAAAAATAAAAAAAATATAGACTCGGATGTCCAATTCGTCGCCGCCGACTATGCGCGTTATCGTTAGACATTTCTGTATTTGTTTACAATATAAAGAATCTTAGATTTGGCAAATGTTCTTCGTTTCGCGTACTTGTTTCTTCTTCTTCTTAATAATAAAATTATAAAGATAATAATAGTTATTATTTGATACAATAATCTCGGCGTCGACTCGTGCATGGACGAAAAAATAGGTAAAGGTAGCAGGCAGGTATGCAATCCGAGGTTATGTCTCATTTTTCCCACTGTCCCCTTTTTCCTTAGGTACAACGCTTATTATTATTCTTCGATGGCACCTGGTATACGTTGCATCCTCTCTTGACTAAAGCCCTTAGTCCCATCTGGACCCTTTGGCTGCCTGACTACTTGTAATTTTGGTCCAGAATCTTCTAATGAGACAGTGCGCAGTCGACTTATTAATCGTTCCGGCCGTTGTTGCACTGTATCGCTGTAGGGATAAAACAACTATTATGAAACCAACCAATCTAGAAAATAGATATTTATAGAATCTTGAAATAATAAAGATTGCGCTAATACGAACTTTATTGAGTAGTCATAAAAAATGATATATGTTTTTTTTTAGATCTTAAGCGCCGCAATTTCAATGTACAATTTATATTTTCCTTATTTTCTTTAGTTTAATATCCTAGCTTTATGACAAAACGCATAAAAGAAAATGTAAAACCGGTTGTCAAAGTATTGTGGCATGTATAATATTTTATTGTTTGAGTTTTGAAATGGAATAAGGGGGTGTGAATATTGATTTGTTACCTTGTACCTGCAGATTGCATATACATATCAATTTCAAAGGTCAATAGTTACTCACAGTACACACGTTGGAGTCGTTATTGACAAAATAAAGATAGCATTGCTTTATCTCATTTTAAGTATATAAATGTACCTAAACAATTTATTAATAAAAAGGATGATGGCATTTTAAATTAATTAAATAATCATGTTAGTAAAAGAATTTAATAAAATCAATCATTCTTTCTTACTTTCATGTCGTTTCAAATTTGACTACAGACAATTTTAAATTATGTGATTATTGGAAATAATGAATTAAAATTAGATTAATTTTTTTCCTTTTATTTTCAAAAGCAATCGTACTATCTTTTGTACTATACTTTCAATTGTGAGCTATAACGAGACGATAGTCGTAAAAATTACTCACCTCAGACGAACAACGTTGCATGCCGACGACTTCCCAGAGCGTTGATTCGTAACCAGCACAAACTCGACTTGATCGCCTGGCTGTAGTTTTGCGTGATCGCATACCTCGCTCATATGGAAGAACAGTTTCTTGCCCTCATCAACTTCGTAGTTCAGAAAGCCGAAAGGTCCTTTAACGGCATCAACGGTGGCTCGTCGCTTTTTCCGTACCGCGACGATGTTGCACGCGTGCCCGTCCGAGTCGACTTGGAACTGCACGGGATCCCCGATCTGCAGTAATTCGCGCTTATTCGACAGACCCATGATGCCGAACTCGTATTCCGGTGTCTCCTCGTCTTCGCTCGTCGGATTCACCTTGACCAAGCCGGCATACTCCGACTGGTCGGGATTCGCGCTGCGTAGCGGCCGTATCACCGTGCCGTCCACGACCTCCCCATTAACCGATGGTCTCGGTATGCTGCCCTTCGGCAATAGCCGCACGGACTCCGCGGCCGTGCAGCCGCCAGTTCCTCGATTATTGTTTCCTGAGCTTATGGTGCACTCGACGTCAGCGCCCAATTCCAAAGTGCTTGCTTCTCCATCAAAATTGCTGAAATTATTGATGAAAAATTAAGATTTTTTCCTACGTTATACCATCTATTGGAATAATCTGCAGTGTTGCAACAGTTAGTGTGACTTTGTAGGAGCTTACCTAAAGTGAAAAAATATTTCTTTATCGTGATTTATTGTTTCAATAAAACCAAAACCATCCTTAAGAGCAGCAATAAAGCCTTGAATAACTTGTCCTCCAGATTTCTTGTTGCCGTTTTGGTTTTGTATCTTTTCTCCACTAGGACTTAAAAGTGAAATATCTACAGCGACAAGTTCCTTATTACGTTTCACTTGACAGATACTGAATTGAACCTATAAAAACAATGCATTACATTAAAAAGAGTTCAATACCGTACTAACGTTATTCTAAAAGTGCTTACTTTATCGTTGAGTTTTGGAACATTTTTAGAATTACAATCCTTAGTGAAGAAAATTATGCTCTTTTCTATCTCGTCTTTGAGGTAGCCTATCAGTCCAGGATCGTTACCATTGGTGTCTTCTATTACATTGCCCAGTACATTAGACTCTATTATAGTTTCAAACTGAACAGTGCCTGTTGGTAAGTGTTTCAATCTAATACCGCTTTGTCTTGTATTCGAAAATGATGAAGAAGGATCCTACAAAGTGTTTTATTAATAAAACTGTTCTTCGATTGGCATAGTCAATAATGATATAAATTTGAAAAAAATAAAATAAATTACCTGTATAACTGTGAATTCTACTTCATCAGCAACGCTTATTTCCCTATCAACGTCTAGCACCTCGTTAAAATGAAAGAAGAGCCGAGTATCGCGATCAACACAACGAATAAAACCAAAACCATCTTTCAATGCTACTATAATACCCTGTTCGCGCCGCTCACCGGATACTGTAAATGATTCGGGTAATAATGAAATTTCTGTGGCTCTCTTTAATTGATCTCTAGTATCGGTCGCAATTCTGAACTGAACCCAATCTCCGTGTCTGAAAAAATTATTTTTACATTTTTTGATAAAATCTTTTGAGATATTGCATTAACAGAATAATATATGTTAAATATAAATTTAACAAACCTTAAAGTAAAATCACCCTTTTGATCTTTATCACCAAAAGGCACTTCGACTTCCGAATGATCAGGTGCTCTATAACGAATGCGACCTGGTAAGGGATCGTTTTGGTGTCTAGCTGAAGTGCCCCTCTCAAGCGGTTTTAAAACTTGTCCTTTAATAACTTCATCGCTGATTTCCTCGAAAATAATTGATCCTGCTGGCAACTTTGTTATATTACATGCTACTTCTTTGCCCTAAAGAAACAAATAGGGTTTCATTATAACAAAAGTTAAGAGAATACTTTCTTAAAAGAGGTGCTTGTATCAGTCAGCCGAGGTTTGCGCTCGAACCCGAGTCCTTCAGATTACGAGCCCATCACTCTGCCGACCAAGCAACCGTATGCCTCTAAATTAGTTTTAGTAATTGAAAATCAGTGACTGGTGTTCTTACATTTCGAGTTTGTATAATAAATTCAACATCGTCGCCAAGCCTTAATTCTTCCTTCATAGACTTAGCTTCGCTGAAGTGGAAGAATATTTCTTTAACAACATCTGCTCGCTCAATGAATCCAAAACTCTCTTTCATTGAACATACGACTCCACGATAACGGACAGGATGAGCTGGATTTTCTAATCTGACGTGGCACGCTCCTAAGTTTCCACTGATAGACAAAATATTATTTAGGAAATGTTAACGTTACGGATTAGTTTTGGCTTGAGTACATACCGTTGATTTGTAGCGATTTGAAATGAAACTTTATCGCCGTTACGCAGAGTTACATTCCCCTCGACATCGTCTTTGGTATACGGTAGAAAAAAACATTCGCCTCTGTTTTCATAACTTATTCGACCCTGAGAATCACCATTTGCTTGTAATTCCGTTGTTACATTACCCGTAACTCGTTCTTCATTTAAAACCTAAGATTAAATTATGATAGATTTAGAAAAAATTTTCAAAAAAAGATTTTTTTAACATAAAATATTTAATCAAAAGATCTTGAGTCTTACCACTTCAGGAGCGATTTTGCTAACAATACTCGCTATTGGTTTACCAGTTCTACGATCATACGTCATTTCAAATTCTACAGGATCACCAATTTTAAGATGTTCAATATTACCACTGAATTGGCTGAAGTGAAAGAACAATCTTGCTTGTCTTTCACAACATTGAATGAATCCGTAAGAGTGCTATGAATACAATAAAGTAAATGTTAATCAAAGGAGAAAATATTCTTAAAATTTTTCTGACAGTGTAAACATTGTGTATTTCAGATACTTAAAATCATAGTCTGTATAAGTAGTGAAAAAAATAATTTTGAAGTCAACAAAGGTTCAAGAAAATTAAGAAAATTGAATAATCTTCAAATTCTACAAAAAACTTTGAAAATAATTTGATTATGTTACTGCAAATCACTGCAGTGCTAATATATTTGAATATAATTACAGAATTAATTTAAAAAATATTACCAAGAGTTTTTCAATGATGCCAGTTTCACGTGGACCCTGATTTGTAGACTGATCTGATTGATAAGAAGAATTATTTGTCGTCACTGACTCCCCTGAATAATTCACACCTCCTTCTAAACCAGTAAATGTACCAATGGGAAACCTCGCTGTTCCGTTGCGAGGAGAAGTTTGTGCGCCTGAATAATTATTGAACGTTGTAGAATTCTTTCCACAAGCAGGAGGCGAGTCCATGTATTCACCGCTGTAATTGGTGCCATTACGATAAGTGTTTGCTTGATGAGTACCACTGATGACTTTAGGACTTGGAATGGCCATGGACTTGTACTCTAATATCGCTGGGTCAGAGTTCATGATTGGCGGCTGGAAGGTTTTCCACTGAGGATTGTTGGACATGTCTCAAATTCTTTAGTATTTTTAATGCTTATTACTATTCCTCTCTCTTATTTTTTATTTATCTGTCTCTTTGTCTTCTTCTCGTTGCAGGTGATGGAAATGATCAGTCGGACTTTTTCTTCTGTCCTTAGTGCTTAATGGCCTTGTCAGCCACTCACAATATTATATACTTATACTTAGAAATTTTAGTCTTTTCAATTATTTAAGTGTTAACATAGATATCACAGAATGGTTCTTGGTACCTTATATCTTCGTTTATTTATTATTTACGACTTTACGAGAACTTGACAAAGAGGAAGAAAGGCTCCTTGAAATGCCGCCAAAGATTTATTACCTTCCTCTTTTTCCGAACGGGTAGTTGAAAGGAAGGCGATGGTTTAGTCGCTGCTATTTGGTAGCTACCTTAATTTTTTTACGTATCATCGATACCATTCATTGAGAAAGCACCAATTTGCAAGGCAAGCGACTTGTGACTCGTTGGCACTTTCCACGATGCTGTAAACGCGATTTTGCATATATGTTTTATTTCCAGTCCCGTAACAGTTTATAATATGTTATATACGAGTGAATAATGCACTAGCTTTACTGAATTTCCCTTTATCGCGTATTACCAATTTTCTAACAGCGTACAAAATTATTAGCACAATATTCATGTGTGCCAACGATGATACTTTCCATTCGCATGCATACAAGATTTTTAATGAGAAGGCGACCGTTTGCCCAACAACTCCGGTTTGATACGATTTTTTTAAATTAGATACTCAAGGCATAAAAGAGAAATAGAGAGAAGAGAAAAACCGCGTTTTAGTTTAAACATCAGTCATCCCTTACAAAAGGTACAAATCAAAAACGTTTAAGATTTGAAAGGATAAATGTTGTTGACTTGAAAATCCTCAGATGTCTTCAATGCGTGCTGAGTGTGGTTGTGTCGTTTCAATAATTCCTATATTGTCGTTTTCTTGTTCTTCGGCTTTTGAAAGTTGAATTTATAATGAACGTTGTTTCAAAAATGTCCTAAACTAACAATTACACAAGCTGAAAGAAAGTAAAAAAGTTATTAGTTAAAAAATTAAAAGTAACCTGACATAAATAATATGTAGATCGCCAGCTTTGGAGGTTTTGCTTACTTTTGTTTTATAGGTCAATGTATCTTGTTCAAAAATATTATGACTAATTGAGCAATTGTTATATTAAACTGTGCATTAAAATATTGCATTCCAAGAATGAAAATAAACAATGTTCTATTTTGTAATTATAGCAATGAAAAATTAATTTTGAGACACGGCACATATTTATATCACTGTTAAGTAAATAAAAACCTAATATGCTCCAATTTGCAACAATAATCAAATGATTAACAGTTAATAAAGTTAACTTTTGTAATTAAAAAAAATATAACAGAAAAACTGTTTTTATTAACCAATTCACGTTCAATCTGGATCACTTGACTTGGGTAAGACGAGGAGGCCGTGTCGGAAACGGAATGTAAAATATGGAAATAAATTTGTTACGAGAAAATCCAAGGAAATCAATGGTACAAGTTGAACAAGACAACGTTGCAATTGTATTCGAAGTGAAAATCAGATAAATATCCGATGAACCGTCGCCAGTTGGAAAATTCTAATTTTTTTCCATTCAAGAAGGGGAAAGAGACAGAAATGGCTCAGCGCGCAAGTCGTCGATTAAATTCATTTGATTAATAAACTTTTTTGGGACGGAAGTATTGTAAATATGCAGCGCGAGTACCATTACTTCGTTTTTGCGTTTTTCAGGCCAAAGCTTGCGAGCGTACTGGACTAGGAGGGCTCAAAAAACTCACCACGACACAGCACAGCACTGACGACATGCCGCCATGTTGAATGTCAACATTCAGCATTCGCACACTAGTTTTGTCTCCCTCCATCGCCGGTTTCGCGACGTTGCCATATATTTTTTTCCCGATCACTCGTTTTAAATGGACAGTCAGACCAATCAGGACCAGTTTTTCCTGGCTCAACACTTGCGCAATACGAAGGATCATTTTCAAAATTTCGTTAGCAAATTAAATTTTTTCTTTGATGTAACAAAAAATAGGTCGATAAACCTCATCTGAAATTTTTGAACATTAAAAAAGTAAGCCCCACCGATATCTACTCTAATTATTGGTAATTTTAAGTTTCAAGTTTGTGGAGCGAGACAAAGCGGCAACAATGTTAATTATGCCTTTGAAAAAGTGGACAAAATAATAGTTTGTAAAAAAGATTTTTTTTATTGAAATTAAAGTAGAAAAATAGTCAGAAGAGTAAAAATAAAAATTTTAGTAACACGTGATATTATAGTAAAGAAAATTTTAATAAAAATAATCAAAGTTTTTATTGTATTTTTTTTTACAATTTTTTCTTAATTTATTGAATGAAGCGCAGTAGTTTTATACATAAACAATGAAAAATAAATTAGATTATTTAACAAATAAATGCTTTTTTAATTTGATACGTAAATCACATTATAAACATCTGCAAATATCTTATAAAAATGTAAATATTTATTATTAAAGCACAACTGATGGCTTAGTTATTGTTTGTGGCATTAAGTAATCAATACTCTATGTTGGTCTGGTATTTAGATCTGGCATATAGCTTATGCAATGATCTAAATACTTTTTTAGACAAATTACCATCATTATTACATAATTATTTATTAAGCTTCAGTTGCTTCTTGTTGTTCAAACTTTGGATACTTTGCTTCAACATCAGACCATTTTATTTTTCCTAATGATAAATCTCTCACAACGCCTGGTAATTCTTCTAACTGTAAAATGCAAGAAATTATTATTATTAATTTGTGTTTAAAATAATGGTAAAAATTTTTCTTGGATTAAAGATTACTTACATTAATTCTGACTTGTCCCATGCTATCTCTTTCTCTTAGTGTAACACTGTGAGGTTCTTTTAGTGTATCAAAATCAATGGTGATACCAAAAGGTATAGCAATCTCATCTGTTCTAGCATATCGACGACCTATACTACCAGAAGAGTCATCAACTTTGTGAGATACATCTACTCTTGTAAG
This sequence comes from Megastigmus dorsalis, assembly GCA_900490025.1. NCBI lineage: Eukaryota > Metazoa > Arthropoda > Insecta > Hymenoptera > Megastigmidae > Megastigmus > Megastigmus dorsalis. Next base: position 113,973 of record UELU01113611.1, on the reverse strand, counting down.
TTCTTGTGCTGTAAGAGAAAGAAAATATTATTTATTTTCATTATTTAGTATAATACTAAACCATTAAGAAATTTAAAACACACATAATTTCTTGACAAACGGAACAAATTCAGCATTTCCACTTAGAGGCAATACTGAACATTTCAAAGGTGCCACTACTGGTGGTAAACTAAAATATCTCCTCTGTTCATCCCCATCTCTTGTTTTGAAATTATGTTCAAAAGCTGCATACATAATTCGACCAATGCCAAATGAAGGTTCGATTACTGAAGGAACAAATTCTTCAACGTGAACAGTTTTTTGATACCTCTTGATTGTAACCATATCTTTTGTGATTTTATAAGAAGCATCAGATGCTTGTAATTCATACTCTTCTTTTTCATTCAAATCTTTTTCTAAAACATCTAATCCATTTTTATCAAGTGATTCCAGTGCATCTAATATTAGTTTTGCTTCTTTACGGAAAGTTTTTCCTATAAGGCCACGATTAGGTGCTGCTTCACAAACATCAATGGTTTTCGGTTGAGATAATTTTTTCTCGGCAACAAGTCTGACTCCAGTGGCTTTTGTATGCTGTGTTAAATCATAAGCAGATCTGCAAAATTAATTTGTATTTTAATATCATTAAAAAAATGATACAATCATTCATTTATAAAATATATGTGAAGTTTCATACCTATCAGCACATCCAACACACTCTACCCAGCCATAAGAAGTTAAGCATTCTGCATCCCAACAATCACATGCATAATGGGCCATTTCATTTCCCATATGTTGTCTAAACCTTAATCTTTTTGGATCAACACCTACTTTAACAAGGAACTGCTGAATTCTAGCCATAAAATAACCCAAGGTTTCATTAGCTACAAGACCACTTCCAACTGCTTTTCCAATAGTTTCATGCTCAGCACTTTTGCCATCCATTTGATTGCAAGCTGAGTAAAGGAGTAGAGTTGTGTCTTTAATTGATTCAAATTTAGGGTGATTTTTGTCAGTAGGATCACAAAAATGCTCAATTTCTGCCATTGTGAATTCTCTTACTCTAATTAATCCAGATCTTGGTGAAATTTCATTTCTAAAGGAATTACCAATTTGAGCAGCAGCAAAAGGCAATCTATCTTGATTAAATTCAAGTAAACGCTTAAAATTAACAAAAATGCCTTGGGCAGTTTCTGGCCTTAAAAAGCCTTTGATCAAACCAGTTGGTCCAATTTGAGTACCAAACATAAGATTAAATTCAATTGGTTCAGTCAAATCGTTCCCAGTAATTGGTGATTTAATATTGAACTTTTTAAGTACAGCATCCATTTCTGCTTTATTCATACCATCAAGCCTTATCACTATATCCTCACACTCTTTTTTAGTTTCCTCAGTAGTTTTCTTATCCGCACACAGCTTCTCTAAATGTGCTTTTATTAAGTGATCAAGCCTAAAGCATTCTCCATTTTTCAGATCTTTAACCATTAAATCAGCGAATCGCTCAACATGTCCAGAAGCTTTAAGAACTGGTTCTGGGGTTAAGATAGAACAGTCAACTTCTAACATCTGTTCTTCAAGTACAAAAAAGTTTCTCCATGCACTCAGGAGATTTGCTTTAAAGGCACAGCCCATTGGACCAAAATCATATTGTCCAGTGATTCCGCCATAAATAGCAAATGACTGGTCAAAGAAAAATCTGCGTTTCAAGAGATCTTCCATTCTTGATCTATCAAAAGTTGCTGCTTCAGGAGCCAGTGAAAGCTCCCTATCCTCCAGCAATTTTTTGCGGATTTTAAGCTCCGCAACTGCTTTCTTGACATCCAATTCTGGAGCTCCATCTGCTTTAAGTTTTCGAACCAAATCTCCCTACAAAATCAAAATATTGACTTTTAGAAAGTATTTATTTAACTAATAAAATTTCAAATCAACTTCTACTGAATTAATTGTTGAAAGATCAGTGTATTAATCTTGCACTAATATTAATTCATGAAATAATACCTAAGTAAGTTATAGTGTACTAAGTATAATACTTTCAGCAAAAAACATTTTTAATAAACTAAACAGAAATCCATTAAGTACAACTCATTGACATTTTAATGGTACTCTACAAAAATGACAAAAAACGATCGTTATTCAAGAATTTGCAGGTATTGAGTCATGCAAACACATGGGAATTTTTGAAAGTGCAGGAAACAATCGATAGCAAAAACCATATGGCGCAAGCTAGCTAACCTGTTCCTTGACACTGGCCCTTAAAGGAGCCAGCTCGCTCTCGATCTTGGGATCCGTCATGTCCAGGAACAGATTGAGCTTAACCTTGCGATGTTTCTTGTTGCTGCCCCAAATTGAAGGAGCGGCTGCTGCTGCAGCGTGGCTGTTTAACCTGCTAAACGTAACCTGAACGCGCGCAGCTGACGTCTGCTGTTGTACAGCGGCACACAGCAATGAGCGACCGAGTCGCCAGCTGCAGCCCAGGAGAATGCGCATCCGTGGGGCAATTTTTCGCTCGACGATTAGCGGAAGATAATTTCGCCTTTCATTCGATGAACGTCACTATAGCCGCGATCGTACTTTCCTTGCAGCAGCCGATATAGTGCTGATTATTGCGATTTCGGAGCCTTGCTTATAGTTGCAGTTAGTTGTTGCATAAATAGAAAATTGTACTCGCGATTTCGCGGGGCACTTTATTACTGCGATACGAACTTGAGGTGCTCCATTGATAAGAGAGTAATCTACTCATTTTAAACGCACCTTATTTCATTATTTCAATTTATTTCTCTGAAATTAATTTTCAAGAAACATATATAACAAGTATTCAAAATTTGTGATGCCGTAAGATGAATGTCCCAATTTCTACTCACGTCCCTATTTCTACTCATTTAGTCTTTTTTATGTTATTAAAAATATCAAACGTATTTCTAAATCATTCAAATATTTGCAGACATATTTAATCAATTAAAAAGAACTAATTATAAGATTATGAATTAAATACAACACCTATTACAAAAGCAAGACTATGTGAGTAGAAATAGGGCTTAAGTGAGTAGAAATTGGGACATTCACCTTATAAGTTATTTCAAATAGTTAAACAAATCACTGTACTTAAATTTGCATGACAAAATTATTGGGAAACCATAATACTTACCTATATTGATAAAAACTTCTCTATTTAAAAGTTTAAAAAATTTCAAATATATGATATTCACAATGATGATAAATAGATAAAATTATTCAATTCAATGGGGTATAGACTACAGCGAATTTTAACTCGTTCAATCTTCTCAGGTCTAAAATTAAGTCTCAAAACTATTTTTGATTTAGTTTATTGAAATGGTTAGAGATCGAAGTCTCAACAAATTCGTTATTTTTACATCGATGATGACATCGGAAGGACTTGAAAAGGGACTTTTTGCAACAGGCAATCCCCGGGCCAAAGTCCCCCATTAAACTTCCGCCGCAGGAATTACTTTCTCTCTGGTTATCTCTCGGTTCTTCATCTCTTCGACTCCCTCGAAATATTATAACTGTGTATTTCTGGGATTGGTCGGGACTCGGGCGAGTTGGGAGAGCTCGTGGGGAGAGTGAAGAGTGTGGACTTATGGAGAGACGTTCGTTCGTTGGGGATTGGGAAACAGCATCATCATTAATCCAATCGCGCGGCGGTCGGTGAGTGGCGCTGGTTTCTGCTTCTTCTCTCACTAGTCGGCAGTCGCTAGGCTCTCATCCTGTGCATATTTCAGTTTGGTCTTGTCGGCTGGTCTGGACCGTGTGTCGCGTGATAATAAAAAAAAGAAGAAAATAATAATAACGGGGAGCGCAAATAAGTCACACGGCAACAGAGGGAAGACACTCGGTAGACTAAAATGTCACACCAGACAGGAATTAAAGGTAAGTAGCGATGATTTCTTTGAAGAATCTCAAATTTCACGATCGATAAAACCTTTAAATAAGCGCGGAGAGAGAGTCGATGTGTATATCTCATGCGCTCTTTTGTGGGCCCCCTTTGTCATGGAAATTTTTCAACTTGTTTGTAGGCAACGAAGCGTTGAAGAAAATCTTCGCCAAGTGCAGGGACGGGAAGATCCGGGTTCTCAAGGTTTCCATCGAAAATGGTAGGTTTCGCATTATCTTTTGAAATCCAAGTCCGAAAATACGTACGTTATGATTCATTTAGCTTTAAATACACCAAATAATAAATTACGTACTCTCGTGATGACGTTTACCTAAAACTTTTAAGTGTACACTTTCAAATTTTTATAAATTGAATAAAATATTACAATTTGTTCTTTATCATACTATTTTCTGGAACTAGATAAATGTAATTAATAATTTACAGAGGAATTAGTACCATCTGCTTCATCTAAACCAGTGGGAAAATGGCAAAGCGATTATGATAAGTTGATAAAGCCTTTAATCGAGGAAAATCAACCAGCATACATTCTTTATCGTCTAGACTCAAAATCTCCAGATTCCGGATATGATTGGCTTCTTATATCATGGTCTCCAGATACTGCTCCAGTCAGGCAAAAAATGCTGTACGCTTCAACAAAAGCAACGTTAAAGCAAGAATTTGGAACAGCATCCATAAAAGAAGAGCTTCATGGAACTGTTCCAGAAGATATTAGTTTAGAGGGTTATCATAGACACAAGACGAATGATGCAGCTCCAGCTCCATTAACTACTGCCGAAGAAGAACTTGCGGAATTAAAAAAGACAACCATTCATACCGATTATAATGTAGAAACGAGACATCAAACATTAAGTGGTGTTGCCTTCCCTGTAACTGATGAAGCAAAAGAAGCGATAACGAATTTAGGCACAGGCGTTTATGAATACGTACAACTAAAAATTGACATGGATGAAGAAAAGATTCATTTAGTTATGGCATGTGAAGTATCACTAGACAAATTACCAACAAAAGTACCTTCAGATTCTGCTAGATATCATTTGTACAATTTTAAACATACTCATGAAGGAGATCCTATGGAATGCACAGGTATAATTTAAACCAACTTTCTTAATATGTTAACTGTATTAAAAATAAGTATTTTTAATTAATGTTTCCTTAAAATATTTTAGTGTTCATATACAGCATGCCTGGATACAGCTGTAGTATTAAAGAAAGGATGTTGTATTCATCCTGTAAGGCTCCTTTACTTGAGCTTATTCAATCATTAGGAGTAACTATAACAAAGAAGGTGAGTCTGGTTTTTACAGCTTCATATGATTAAATAAATTAACTACAGCATCATGGATGGAAAGATTGCATGAATGGGGTCCAGAATCTTAAATCTTAAAAATCAATTTTCAAAAGTACATGTTTATTGCTAAACTTTTGTAACTAACGCGACATTAAAACTGTTAATCATGTAAAATAAATTAAATACCATTAACAATTTAAAACTACTTAATATAACATCCATAATAAATAGGGTATAAAAATTGAACTAATTTCATTTTAAAAATCTATTTAAAAAAATTGATTTTCTAAGATTTCCAGATGATCTGTTGCTTTCAAAAATAAGTTCTACAACTTCAACTTTGAGTCTTGATAGACAAGCTATATCCTTTATAACGTAGAATTCATAGAGTTTTCGAAAGTGAAGTTTGCTTATTAAAATTTGATAAAAAGCTTTGCCAAAAAAAAAACAAAGATTATCAATTGCGCTTGAATCGCAGTTGGAAGTGACATGTGGCGAGGAATTAGCAGACATGTTGGAAGACCCTCCGGTGAATAAAGGCACGGGTACGTCGACACCGGCAACTCCGTCGACGCCTTGTGCCCCACCGAACACAATAATCCAAAAGAAATCGAAGGCGAAGCGATCCTGCGTCTTAAGTTAACAGGCCTAAAATCTCTCCTTTACCCATTTCGTCTCCTTTCCCCAAGAGAGAAGAGAGACTCTAAACTGTTTTCAATATGCGTTGTACCCGATTGAGAAGCAAAAAAAAACGAAAGAGCAAGAAAAATCGTCCAGAACTTCGGATTTCGACCTTGTGATATATATAAACGCGAATCTTTCTTATATATATTTAAATAATAACAATCCTCTATGGAAGCTGTATTTTTCTGAATTACAAAAAATTTTCCGAGTTCGTAGGATTAGTGGATTATAAAATAAAAAGTGATACGTATTAGATACAATGCGTAAGTAATGTAATAGCAGAGTAGAGATCGAAAGGGTGTATTTTTCTAAATTTTCAACGATAGTCTTCTTTTGAGTCATACAATGATGTGTAGTATTCGAAATACGTCGAGTGATACCAACAAATATATTTTCGCTTTCGAATTTACAAGAAGAGAAAAAAAACGAGACAAAGCTGATAAGAGCACAAGGAAATAATAATTTAGATTAATTGTTACTTTTTAAGGATAACCAGAAAAATATTTCGAGATTTAACGGTGATATTATTATGAGATCTTATGTATTGATTAGATTATAATAGAATTAGAAAGTGAGTTTTTCGTTGTGAGATTTGTATAAGTCTCTGTCTCGGCCCAGTCGTCCGACTCGCCTCGAACTTAAGCCCTTTGCACAAGTTATTTAGTGATAGTTTTAAAAGCAAACGTTTTCCATGATTCAGTACCCATTTTTCTTTTTATCTCAGTTATATATTTCAAACAGTACAATGAATTCGCACAAAGAAGTTTTTCTGCATTGACGTTATAACAATGCTCGCTGCAGTTCGTGCAAAAATTTGCGTTCAAAGCAAAACTTTGTATTTGCCTAACGTTCAGACAAGAAAGTTCAATGCACTGCCTCTCTAATTAGTTCCTAGTCCTAAAACGTGATATACGTATAAGTTTACGTGCGAATGTATACCGTTGATACTTTCGACAACAAAGGCTTAGCTCGAGTTCGATGTTGGACATTGATACATGTAGGAAGTTACATAGGAATGTTTAGAGGAAAGATAATGAGGGGTTTTTATTAAAAGATCAATTATGCTTCAGTCTCAATATTTATTTAAAGCGACTAAACATCCAATGAGTATTAGAGAAAATATTGTTGTGATAAATAGTTAATTATCAACGTATTCATAATGGGTTCGAATTAATTTTTTGTAATTAAGTGCATTCTGAAAAAAGTTTCAAAATATTGGGAAAAAATCATTTATTTTGAGATTATAGAATAATTGTTCTTTTAACTGACTACTGACTACATTAATAGTAGTTTCAGTGAAATGCCATTTATGTGATGAAAGAAAATATGAAGAGAAAGAATTAAGATAATACGTGAAATGCTTGAAGTACTGTAATCTGCACTTGCCTAAATTTTTTATATATTCTATTAACAAATGATAAGAATGTAATGCAAGAAAAATCAATATTGCCTAGAAAGATACTTCTCTAGTACGTTAGGTAATGATTTATTCTCAAAACACCAATATATATATTTTATTATGTGAAAGTAAAATTATTCAACTGTGTCAAATTTCATTCAATATTTGAATGAGTTACAAGAAAAACGTTCAAATTTAAATAGTGATTCCAAAGAGAAAACTCAGTTTTCAGATCGATTCTTCCATTTCTTTCAAAACAGACGAACACTGTTAGTGATAATAACTGCAATGTCATTTCAGCACATTCAAATATATATTTAGATTATTTTGTATCAAGTGCTCCAGTCAAGGAATAACTAATCAAATTTTTATAATTTTTGAGATATATTCTATTATTCAATCTTTTATAACTTGTAAGTACAGTAATTGATAAGAAAAATTGTCAGAATCAATTATAATTATTTAATTTAATTGCTAATATTTGATATTATATTTATTTATATAGAGAAAGAACAAAATGTAAAAGGTACCAGATAATTAAATTTTTTTTGTCATATTTAATTTTTGAATGAATTATTTACATTAAGAAATATTACTTATGTCGACTGTAATCTACTGTAAACTGACAAAGATCTTTCTATCAGTCTTACAGTCTAATAAATATTAATGGGCAATCAGATTGCCCTTGTTTACAATCACCCCCGAAGAATCTGAAATAAACTTATATTTAACCCTGAAAAAACATTTATTTCAGGGATGATTGTAAACAAGGGCAATCTGATTGCCCATTAATATTTATTAGACTGTAAGACCGACAGAAAGATCTTTGTCAGTTTATTTACATTATAATAACTGAAAATCTACATTATAAGAAAGACACAATAAACATTAAATTTAAAAAATGGATAAAATGTAATATAATTAAAAATTGGTTATTAAATTTTTCATGATTTAGACATGTCTATTTTTTAATGGACCACTTGACAAAATACTTTATATACATATATACATGTTCCCCGTGCTAATGTAAAATTAATATGGACAGTGGAAAATTGTAATATATGAAAGACTGATGGTGGCAGTTTTCATTTACTTTAAACTTTTATGATAATATTGAACTTTGATTAATTTAGTTATTAATTTATGAGCTTATAGCTGAACCTACTAACATTCCAGATCTGTAAAAAGGAAATAAGAATGAGTTATTAAAAATAATACACATGAAACAAATTAACTTAATACAAAATTAGTCACTAATTAAAAAAAAGTCTCAAATGTCACTTGATAATGTTTTAGAATTTATTTTTTAGAACTCATACATGTTTCCTTGAAAGAATATTTAGAGTAAATGAAAACACCAAGATGTAGCCATGTATAAAAAATGTGAAATTGAAGAGGCATTCTCTATTTTGTGTGATCTGTATTTTTTTAACACTAGCTTTTTATATAACTCAAAGTTCAAATTCATTGGTAGGTCTCGATTTTAACTGAGCAAACTTCCAATTATTAATATAATTCACAAATAAATATATTAGAATAAAATTAAAAATTTCTATTAACAAATACTGACATATAACACAACAAAGAAAGCTATGCTCAGTTAATTGATCATCATTAATCAGCGTTGAAATTTGTAATAAGTAAACACATACTTTGCCTGGGGCTAGATACTTTTTATTTTCAAGAGAGCGACACCTGCTCCAGGCCTATTCTGTAATAAGTTTTTTACTTGTTCATCAATTATCCGTTATTTATTTGTACTATACAAAGAGGAGTTAATAGCTGTAGGTTTTCAGCAGCTAAGGAAGCATTATCAATGAAGATTTAATTGTGTATCTTGCCAATGATATATTGAGTATCAAAAATATAATAAAAGCTATGCCATGAAACTGTAAAAGAATTTGAGTAGTTTTTTAATTATTTATCTTTCAACCATCATCACTTTGCTGTCATCTTGGCTCGATTTTTGAAGTCATCTATATGGTATGTAATAGAACAATAAAGATTAGCATATATAAAATGAAACTAGTTTACAAAATAGGCCTGAAGTATATGTCAATAATTTTCAATGATTTTTTTATTGAATTTACATAAATACTTTTCCAAAAAGTAGAATAATTTAGTTTTTGAATTTCTTTTCGTTTTTTACTTAGCTTGAAATAGATGATGGGAAGGAACTAACAGATGCTTACTTACAAGACGAGCTACACCCCAAAGTGAATTTGCATCGACCAAAGTTTGCCAAACCAAAAGGTCCACCGAACAGAGGTGGAAAACGCATAACAAAGGTTCAAGAAAGTGAGACTCAGGAATAAACTTTCTAAGCAAGACATTTTCAATATCTTATGTACATAAAAGTTTATGGAACTACTGCAAAACAATCAGGGATAAGGGCTATTGTTCAATTGCAATATTTTAATTTAATCTAAATTTTGAAGCAGAATCATGTTCTTTACTTACAAGTAAAGTAATTGCTTAACTATCTGTTTGAAGTTTTTAACAAATTTTGCGATAAATTTAAAGAGAATTTTAATGTGATATTTTTGAGAAAATTTACATTTTTTGATAATAATCAGGCCTATTTTGTAAGTGTGATTCTTTAATATTCACTTTTGTATAAGTGTTATTCTAATAATAGTTGCATTTTAAATATCAGTTTTTAGCTTTATAATTTCTCGAAGATACCAGTATCTACTCAATATTGAAATAAAAGAATTTATTTACCGCTTAGAGTATTAAATATATAAAATTAATAATTAATTACATGATTTTAAGAAATGTAAACACATTTAAAATAGTGATCGAGAATAACTTTCCATCACTACTATTTATTTTTAAAATAAATTAAAAATAGGACAAATAAACATAAACTGTTAATAACAATTATCATTGGCTTTTTATTCCTAATCATACTCTGAATTAAATTTTATAACTTTTCTTTTAAGTATAACAAAATTTAACTTTTTCCGGAATTCATCAGCCTTGTTAAGTTTTCTTCTATTTGCTTTTCTTCAGCCTTATGTATTGCTTTAGCGACATTTCTAAGGAAAGCAAAAAAATAGAAAAAGTACAAGATTTGGTGGATGATAGTCATATAATATTTTTTTGTTGAAGTATACTTACTGCTCTCGTCCAACTTTTAGTTGCAATCTGAAATTCCTGAGATCTTCTTCCGATGTATTTGCAACTTTTAACATAGCGAACCTCAAAAATCCATATGTACTGCCAAAGAGGGCACCAAAAAATGCACCTGAAGTCATGCCTTTAAACCCTAGATGAAATTTATATAATGCTCCTGCATATGCTCCAGCAAATGTGTAATACCAAGCTGAATCATTATTTCGATAAACTGATATAACAGTGTATGCAAGGCTGAAATGACATTATTTTTTACAAATAAATAAAAAAACAATTGTTAGTCTTAAATATGCTTAAATTCTTACACTATAGATGTGCAGAAAAAAGATACCCTAGGACCATGACGCATAATTCCTTTAAACAAACTTATACACATTTGGTCTGCCAATTGTCTTTTTGCATCAAATTGATTTCGAAATTGTGTTGCTTCATTATTCTCTATAAAGCTTATGAATGTTTTTCTTGAGGACTTAATGCCACCAATCAACCCACCCACCATAAAGCTTGCGATGGAAGTTTGATATACTGACACTAATGCAGGATGTATTGGATTGTCTTGACTTAGAAGTTGTAATTTTGAGTTTTGTTTTTCATTAAAGATTATATTTAATTATTATTTAATCATGACTTTATACTTACGTAAATCGAAATAAATTTTTTAATCTCTCATAACCTGTTTCTGTATCTGGATTAAAAATTCTAGCTTTGTCAACTATGACATTATCATGTGGATTTTCTCCACTATTAAATAAAAATCCAATAGCAATGATTTGCTTATGGTTTATAAGTTTTTTAATCATGACTATAATTTATTTTTTATTTCTATTACTGTTGTTTACATATTATATTTTGCTATACAACCATGCTACTAGCACTCAGTATAGTCTCAGTGCTATATTGTATAAGAAAATCAGCTGTTTGGTGCAGCAGTCGATAATAAAGAGATTTCATTGGGCAGTGCCGCTGCGTGCCAAAAAAGGCAGCCTGCAGAGCTCTTGCAAATGTTAGCCGGATCGCGTTGCTGGGTGTAGTATATATTGCACTATAGTTTAATACATAAATTAATAAAACTATCGTTTAAATTCTATAGGAAAAACTCGATGTAAAATGTAAAGATTTCATGCGAAAAGAGCAACAGATTTATGAGGAAGAAAATTTTCTTAGCCACTGGAAAACTGAGAGATTGTAAAAGTAAATTTATTCCCCAGCACTGATGGTTAATTAATTTTGAGAATATTAAAATTCAGAAATAAAGAAAACTACCTAGTGATTTCATGGGACTTTACCCAAATATAAAATGTAATCAAGCTTTATATTTATATTTATATTCCAGGTTTATATTCTTTATATACCTGTATACGCTACAAAATTTTTGGAGTAATATTTTCTTGTTATTCGGTAGCCAATCCTATCATTGCAGGTGGTTTATTTTGCTTGCCATGTTTTTTTTTTCTTTTTCATATTAGTATTGTACTATTGTGTACAATATGTAGCTAAAAGCGTATTCCATTTGATAATGTTATTTATATTACAAAATAGAATAAACAAACGTAAAACATACTATTAGCTGTATATTATTGAGCACAATACTAATAATGAAACACAGGAAAATAATACGATAGCAAGCAAAGAAAACGTCCTACCATATAAGATGTTGAGTTTTGATGTACGATAAATTCATTAAAATTTATTGCATACAGTTCTTGTATTAGTTTTAAAAATAGGCAATCATGATTTCATTTATTACGCATACAAAAAAAACCAATCAGTTAAATTTGAGAAAGCTATACGCCAATGAATTGGTAGCAGTTTTTTTGATTGCACATAGTTTAAGGAAAAGATGGTTTAAATTGAGGAATTGATGGTAAAATACAGTGGCCATTGAACATTTATCAGAGGAATAAATAATTAATATTGCTTATTCATCAAAGTAATAATGGTGAGGTTGGTACTAAATCTGAAGAACTTAAGAGGATATGCTATGGTCGGAAAGATTCCTACCTTACCGATTCTTGCATTTAACAAAATATATAAAGATAAAGATTAATTTTTGTAAAAGCTCTCTGTCACCATTTCGGTAATGATATAAGCATTACGTGATTCAAGTTTCATAAAATTCCATCCGCAATTCGCAGATTTTTGTCGCCAAAAATTTCGTTCATTATTCACAGCGATTTTTATGTCGAGAAATTTTTGACGAGAAAAATCTGTGCGAGTTGTGCATGGAATTTCATGAAACTTTAACCACGTAATGTTTACATCATTACTGACATGGTGACAGAGACTTTTTCCAAAAAATAATCTCTATCTTTATATATTTCGTTAATTGCAAGAATCGGTAAGGTAGGAATCTTCCCGGCTATAGTACATCCTCTTAAAAATAATAAGGTTACTGCTTCGCGATTAAAAATTGTTGAAAAAAATAGAATTCTTTTTTTTTAAAGGTTGAGATTTTATTTACAGCTAAAAGTTGAATTATGTGTTTATTGAAATTCCAATACTTTGTTGCTGTTTCAGACAAACTCAACCCAAGCAACCTGATGCAATGCACTCACTAAATAAGAGGTAGTGTATAATAAAAAAAGGTTGTAATCTGTTGTTACTGAACGCATATAAAGAGACGATATTTGTTCACTTGGATTGTTCAAATAATTTTGTTTTTCCTGATTTCTGTAATGCATTCTAAATTAATTTATATTAACTATTTTTATTAAAAATCTCTATCTAGCATTGACATTCATTCACACTATCACTCTGCTGCACGTTGCTTTTTTCTTGTAAGTAGTTTACATGCTTCATTATGAGAACCTGTTTATTTGTCGTTTCAAACTAATATCAATAACACACAAAAGTTTAGAGTGAAATATTTTAGTGTTCTTATTTTTTTAACATTTGAATTTGTATGTTTTTCGCCACACTTATAATGGTTGTACTTAAACTTTTTTATTACTTTGTAAAATGACTCCAAATCAATTTTCGTATTTTTTTAGAATTATCATAAACAGGATAAGATTTTTGTTTTCTAAAGATACACATTATGTATTTCAAAGTCTTTTTTCACAGGAATGATTAGAAAAAGGCTAATATAATCAGAAATAGAATCAAAAATTTTTTACCTCAATGCTTTATAAGACTCATGTTTTCCTTTCTTATCGACTTTCGCACAAAATAACGAGTCTATTTTATCATCGATTAGCAAACGATGTTTATACCTAAGTATTTGCTTTATAAATATGTTTATCGCCAATCTTTTTTACAGGCCTGTAAAATTACTCCAGAGGAGTATTAGATCTCCGAAACAGAGTTGATATTTTGATGTCTTATTCAAGACACTTCGATTATTTACTTAAGCGCCTCTTTCATCTTTTGCGAATCTCTGAAATATTTATTAATACTTAAATAACCCCACTGCTATAATTCCATACTTCAAAAAATGAACAATAATTATCTACACAAAAAATTTCACATGAAAATAAGACACAAAATTGATTTTCTTAGTAGATAATTATTAATTTCACTTAATAGTACTTTTAACGCATGATTGACCATTAGTTTACAAATGCATTTTTGAACTTTTCGAAACAATAATTAAATATTAAAATTTAATCACAAATACTCGTTAAAATCTTATGAGAAAAATACTCAAGTATCCACCATCATTTAAATTTAAGTATTTTTTCATATTTAAAATTGTTAACTATTAGTTATTTAAAAGATAATATAAATAACTCATACATGAATTCTACATTTGAGTAAAATCGTTCGCTCTTCACTTAGGTAGAAAATATTTATTTACTTTTGGCAACAATTAAAATATAAAATATGAATATTAATTTAACAGATGAGCTGCAATTTAAAATACCTAACTATTAATTCGAGAAGTTCATTAAAATCATTATAGCCTACAAAAATTATGAATTTCGTATAAACAAAAATTTTGACAAAACTAAGAGTGCAAAAATCATTGTAAAAGATCCAGGAGTCACATCGAAGAGGTAGTACAATCTCGAAGCGTCAATAAGCTCCCGCGCCGGCAGGAGTCCGAAAAAAGTGTTTTCGGTCATTTTTTTGCAGTCTGTCGTCAGTGTTCGACCGCGAGTTTTTTCGATTGGCGATCCTTGGCACGCCTCAATCGCTGGAGCAACAAATTGTGTAACTGCTCGACTTCCTTTGTCGCTGCTTGCACGACAAAGATCCGCACGTCGCCCTGTACATCCATTGCCGTGAGTCGTAGAGATTTGGGACCAGCGCGTTCAGCTGTCATGCCTGGCCAGACCTTAGTGTTGAGGACCAGCCTCTGAGTGCCAGCAGCTCGGCCGACCAAACGCGATTCATCGTCTCGATCGTTCAGACGTAGTGAGCCACGACCTCGTTCTTGCCAACTGCTTGTAGACTATTGAGATAAAAAAAAAAATAATAATAATAAACATTTATATTATAGAATTAAAACTTTATAATTTTGTACTGAGTAAATTTTGCATTCATAATTTTTTTTATTCTTCAGTTAAGCTACTTTCTTACTTAAATTTATTTCTAAATATCCAAATATGCAATAATCAATGTCTGTAATTTTATCATCTAGAACTGACTTTATTGTTATTCAATCTATTTTTTAATAACGTAATATTTTGCAATATAACTTATTTTCTCAGCCAATAGTTCATCCTTCTTATTTTTCGCACTTAAAACTTACTTTGTCAAACGCAAAAAGTTTACAGTTGATTTGTAAAACATTGGTTTCATCTTCTTCACCAGTTAACAGTGCCACTTCACTGTATTTTCTTTTATTAGCCCGATTCGCCTCTTCCAACTCCTGTGCAGCCTGTGATAGAGTTAAGCCTGGCTTACTAGAGCTTTGAGAGGCAGGAGCTACATTGGAGAACATCAATTCCGAAGATCCGTTCTCGTTAGCTGGTTCCTCCTTTGCATCTTCCTTTTCTGAACCATCAGAACTATCTGCATCATGTGCTACAGTCACACGTTCTTTCAAATTTTGGCCGAACACAAAAGACGGCGTTGATACACTTGCAGCACTATGCACTGCACAATTCAAACTATTTTCGTTTTCTTTAGTACTTTTACTCAATGCTAGGAACATAGGTGCTTCCTTTTCTTTCTCTTTTACTTCTTTCTTTTTGTCTTTATTTCCATCATCTTCCTCCTTTTCTTTATCGTCCTTTTCACTATCCTCTGATTTGTCTAGATCTTTTTTTTCTTCAGTTGTAGATTCTGATACCTCACTTTCAGCTGCTTTAGCAAAAGGATTCTGAAATTTAGCAGGCTGAAGGAGGCTTTTAGTAGTCGGCCCTGCACTGTTTGTAACAGCATTCAATTGTGAGGGCCTCAGCAATGAAGCTTTTGGTTTACTACTACTACTGGAGAATTCTGATGGCTTAAGTCCAAAACAATTCCCAAGTCTTGAAGCAGTCAGAACTGAATATCCCGATGAGTCAAGAATAAAATTTGTTATTAATTTAAATAATGTTAATGGGATATTTTAAAAAAAATATTGATACATCACAATTATTTCATCAATTAGTATCTTAAATTATAAATTATCAATATTAATAATGACTAATTAAAATGCAGGATTTAATTTACAATTATCCTAAGCATATCTGATTTCTAATATTATTCATTCATTATAGTTTTAAAATAAATTTAGTTTAGTATACTAAGGTGCTACATGAAATCTAATAAATCTTACATATTATGAACTATGAATATGTTAAGACAGTTACTTAAAAAATAATTTATCTTATATAGATTTATATATTAACACTCAAAGATAATCTACATATATTTAAAAAAATTCCATTCATTTTTTAACTTATTTTATTTTGTACATCTAAAAATATATTAAATATATTAAAACTTTCTAAAAAAGCTGTGAAGATATCTAAAATAATAGTTTACACACTGTGAAACATAACTGAACAACTCAGTACAATTGCATTAAAATAAGTCAAAAAGGATTAGATAACCTTGTGAATAAAGCAATATTTGCGCTTATAGAAAACAAAATTATATGCATTATATAGAACTAAAAATATCTTTGATTTAAAATAAATTTTATTTTCGATGCTTTCAACAATTAAATATCTGAAGCTTCGTTATTAACAGCATTAATATTTTAGTTACCTTTAAATCTCGAGTCAGCTTTTTGTTGATCCTTTGGTGATGCATTATTAGACATACTGTTAGATGATGATGAATTATCTGAATCCTTTTCCGTAGCCAATTTTTCTGTTTCATCTAGACATTGCACATTATTCATTAGCATATTAATATGAAGCTTTCTCGCATATGGCTAGAAAAATTTTGATTCTTGAAGCATAAGTTTAATAAAACTCATGCCTCAAACATTTTCAAAATACACTATCATAGGCACTTTAAAAAACTTGAAGAACTTAGTGAAAAAATGAAGAAAAACAAATACTTGCCATTTGCGGAATTATCACTGGATTCTTCAGCACTGTCGAACTTCATTGCGACCGGTGGCTCGGGTTCCTTTGGTACCTCGTTGCTCTCTACATTAACAAAAAGACCAATAATTAGATGAAATTATTAACCATGCTCAAAAAAATTTGAGGCTTGCGAATCAATCGACTTGTGTCCGTCTCGTCGATACACAAAGTGTGTAACCCTGTACAACATGCGATTATACAGCGATAAATAAAGCGGTTCAAGTTTTTTCAGTAGTATAAAAGCAACTTTCGAAACGAAAATTAGAAGTTTGTTAAAAACTATAGCACTGATACGCGAACTCGGATGTGATAATAGAATTATTGTTAAAAGAAACGAGAGAATACAAAACGCACCCTTGCAGTCCGCCATTTTTTTTTTTCTTCACTTTGGTCACACTAATCAAGCATAGAGCACCCAGCAAATAGCCATTACCATCCCCTATGCACTTGTAGAAAGCACTTTTTAATTTTCCAAAAAATGTGGCTGTAATCTATTACAAAATCAACTAAAAATTTTCTAAGCAGTCTTCATGGTATAAAGAATGAGGTTCGCCATATTTATGCTCAGGAAATGGGTATAAGCTACACAGTGCGCGACACTGTGACTTATGCCTGTGTGTATTTACTATATATGTATATATGTGATATGACTATGAGACTGGAGACATGAGTATTCAATGCGATTGTACGAACAAGTTCGGTAGCGCCAACTAAATGCCATCTGAGAAGAGTTTGTGGAGTAGCGAGTAGCGATCCAAGTAGCGAGAACTCCGTGCGAGTTGCAACTAAGCATTCTATTTTAGGTTAGTCTGTGCTTATTACCCATTGGTCGTTTTGGGATGTCCATTCATCCAATCGAATAAGCATTTTCTATAGTGTAGAGGAACTAAACCACTAGGGATAGTGCAACCAGTGAAGGCACACTGTCGTGTTGCAACTTTGCAAGTGTCCAAAACATCACTAGTGATTTGTAAGACTTCAAAAAATGCATTTCAATAAAAAAACATTCTGGCTATTGCCTTCCTTTAAATATTTAATAATATTCAAATAAAATTTTGGTTTAATTAGATTGTTATCCAATATATTTTTTTAAAAAAACATATTTTGTATTTTCTTTATATATTTATAGGTATATAAACTTTCAAAATTTTATTTATTTAAACTTTCCGAAGACTAAAAAAAATTTCGGCATTTTTATATGAATAACCCGGAACGTCGGGGCCGGGTGGCATCTATCTCACCTATCGGCTATCGTAGCTATCAAAATATCAAATCCACTTGACATTTCCATATAAATATATATAGGTACATAATGCACATTGCACGCATAGTCGATATAAGTAGGTATATTCTAGCTGATTAGCATTAAGTACTTACTAGTATTCTACCCGAAATACTAATAGTAGTATTCAGCATTGCTAAATTGCTATTGTATTTCATTATAATAGTATAGTAATTTTTATTGGCATCAACTTTACAGTTATACAGCCACAACACTGTGGTAAGTATTTCATTAAGATGACCAATACACTAGCGCCATCAAGCCTGCACAGTGCACAATGCACATATAGGTACATACACTCTGCAGTATATAGTGGCAGCCGTGAGCCGGTAGGTCAGTCGTCCGTCAGTACTGAGCAGCGTTATTGTTCGGTCCGCATATTGTCTACAAACGTGCGATTACTTCGAGCTATAGAAGTGTAGAACGCTTTCTGCCGACTTGTCTAACCTCGAAGTGAAATTGTGTAATTTTACGTATATTTTGGTCGTGCTACATATTTTTTAAATATGTCGCCTAATCGAGATTCTAGTGGTGAATCTGGTATGTATTTATTTATTTATTTTTATTTCGTACTTTAAAGGGGTGCAGTAGCGACAAACGTGCTTTTTCTTTCGCTGATATCTTTTTTTATTTGCAACGCAAATTAATATTTGGACTTGAGTGGCGTAGAACTCGACATAATCAATCGTCCTGTGCTAGCTGAAGTCGATCTGATTTGTCGTTTTTCCTATTAAATGGAACCAGTAAGACGCGTTTACGCATTGACAGCTAACCTCAAAATTACGGTTATATCTACATGTGTTTATAACTTTTAATATTTATAATTTTGCATAATATCTGGATTTAGCCGGCATAGTACTCGTTGCTATTAATAAATTTGTGCAAGATGGAGTTTATGTGATTTATCGTTTTTTAAATTAACTGAAACATAGAAATAGATCGAACAGCCTGAGGAGGGGGACGCTACTAAGTCAATTTTTCTTGAACTGCAAATGCAAATATGTTTGACTTAAAACTTTGTCAATATTAATCTTTATTTGTTGTACTACAGTAAGACAACATTTTAAAGTTTATTTATTGCATAAATGCAATTACACAGAGAAATCGCGGGTATGTTTGATTGTAAATAGTCCCTCAGAAAATTACCGTCGCGTTTGTTCGCATTGGGCTTTCTATTCTCAATTTGTTAATTAATTAGATAAATAATAAGATAAATAAACATGATCTTGCATTGAAAGCTGGGTTCAAATAATAGTCAAAATTACAAAAGTTGTACACAAGACGATGCAAGTGTAACTGTAAGTTTTAGGTTAACTTTTAATGTAAACATCTCTTTAATTTTAAGGGCATAATAAATGGATTGTTCTTTTATTAATCACAATATTTTGAGGCTTCATATATATACAAGTCTACCTATGTTTATGCGAATTAAGTAGTTGTTAATCATATATTTATTTCTCAGGATCAGATTCAGAAAGTGGTTCAGCATCATCTGCATCGAGTCGCAGTGGTAGTCCAGCATCTTCACATGCACCGGCACAAACTCCAAGAGCAGCCACAACAGATCATTCCGAAGATGAAGGAGATCATCGGTCTAAGGCATCACACACAAGTCGTTCCAGATCTGTTAGTAGATCGCCAAGTCGAAATAAATCGGCTAGCCCAAGATCTCAAAAATCAGTTAGTCCTACAAAATCTCCAGGCAGGTCTCCAAGCAGATCTCCAGCAGCGAGTGCCAGATCTGCTGGAAGTTATAAATCTGGTTCTCAGAGGTCAAGGAGTGGATCGGCGCATTCTGCTCATTCAGGAAGTGTAACATCAGCGAAATCTAATCAGTCTCGTTCACCTTCACCTCGAGGAAGCCATAGATCTGCAAGTCCCAAATCAGGCATAAGCAGAAGGTATGTATTTAACAACAAAAAAATTTTAATTTAATACCTATCTACCATTTAACTAGAATTCATTTGTGTTTTTCTTAACTGTTCTTTATATAAACAAATGACAATTATTTAATTAATTTTTAATCAAATATATCAATGAATAGAATAATTAATAAATATTTTTGTTGCATTCCAACAATACAAAAACAGGTTGCCAAATTAGTTTTTTACTACTCAAATTAGTATAGTAATACTTATATTATACTTATTTCAATAAGCAAATTGTCAATCATAATCAAATATTGTAGTTTTCCAATTTGTAAAATAAAAAGTAAATCATTAATAGAAAAAATGTTCTATAGGTCTGGAGATCGTCATTCGGCTTCAAATTCACCAAAGAGTAGTAGGTCAAATAGCCGAGCCTCCAACAGAAGCAGACGATCTGGAAGTCGCACCTCGCAAGCTAGCAAAAGATCGGGAAGTCATGTCTCTCCATCCAGTAAAAGATCACATAGTCGCGGTTCACATACGAGTAGAAGATCAGGTAGTCAGACTTCACAAGCTAGCAAACGCTCGGGAAGTCGTGCTTCACGTACGAGTAGAAGATCAGGTAGTCAGATTTCACAAGCTAGCAAACGCTCGGAGAGCCGTGCTTCACATACGAGTAAACGTTCCGGCAGCCAAGTTTCAAGGGCAAGCAGACGCTCTGGCAGTCAGACATCACGTACAAGCCGACGCTCGGGTAGTCAAACTTCAAGAACGAGCAGGCGCTCAGGTAGTCAAACTTCCAGAGGGAGCAAAAGATCTTCATCGGCAGGTTCCAGGAAAAGCAATAGGTCGAGAAGTGGGTCCGCCGACAGCAAGCGATCGGGCAGTGGATCCAGGAAAAGTGGTAGCCCTAAATCTAGAAAGTCGCAAAGTCCTAAGCATGATAAAAGTGACAATGAATCAGAGAAGTCTTTGAAAATAGGTATATATATATATGTGAAAATGCGAACGTTTATTCCATTCTTTTACTCTGTTTTTATCTTTATTTAATATATTTTTTGTTTTTAATAGCCGATGGTTTAAAAAAAAGATCTAAAGATAGCGACGAGTCGGACTCAGAGACCGATAAGGTAAAAAGGAAGAAGCAGCGGTTGATCGATTCAGATTCTGAACCGGATGACGAGATCCAGCGAGCCAGTGCAGAAAATGCGGAACAGCCTACAGCTGATGCGCTATTCGGTGATGCGAGCGATATTAGCAGCGACGACGAAAAAGATGAGAAAGAGGCTGACGAGGCACCAACAGAGAGGCCAAAAAGTCGCAGCCGAAGTCGAAGCAGGAGTAGGAGTCGCAGTAGAAGCAGGAGTAGGAGCAGAAGTAGAAGTCGAAGCAGAGGACGCTCAGAGGAACGCACTCAAGTGCCCGTTATCGAAGATGTAAGTTTAAGATATCCTGACTTACTTATATATTGATTTTATTAAGTTTATGCCACTTGGATTCAGTATTGAATTAATCTACTTATTCTCTGCAGGATGACGAAAAAGAAAAGGAAGAACCTGAACCACCTCCAGAAACAAGAATCGATGTCGAGATCCCGAAAATTAGCACGGATCTCGGCAAGGAAATACATTTTGTTAAATTACCTAATTTTTTATCGGTCGAAACTCGACCTTTTGATCACGAGACGTACGAGGATGAAATCGACGAAGAAGAGACCCTCGACGAGGAAGGTCGTGCTAGGCTTAAGCTCAAAGTCGAGAACACAATGAGATGGAGGGAGGTATTCACGGATGACGGAAAGATGGAGAAAGAGAGCAATGCCAGATTCGTAAAATGGTCGGACGGCAGTATGTCACTACATCTTGGCTCTGAAATCTTCGATGTTTACAAGCAGCCTCTACAAGGAGATCACAATCACATGTACATAAGGCAGGGTACGGGTCTGCAGGGTCAAGCAGTGTTTAGGACTAAATTAACGTTCCGACCTCACTCGACCGAGTCGTTCACTCACAGAAAGATGACTATGTCTTTGGCTGACAGGTCACAAAAGACATCTGGAATAAAGGTGTTGTCGCATGTCGGAATGAATCCCGATCAGAATAAATACGAAATGATTAAGAAAGAAGAGGAGAAGCTACGGTTGGCGATGCGTGTACAAAGCAAGCCAAAGAAACCCAGCGGTGGAGGCCGAGGAGCAGCGAATCGTGCTGCGGCAAATTATGGCAACGATCCATACCATGACGAGGCCTCGGACGATGAGAACGCGATTTCCATTGCAGCTATTAAGAATAATTATAAAAAATCCGCGGGCGGTGGTACTGTTTCGAAACGTAAGTATTTATGTATTTTTACCTTACTGCAATATTTATGATTATTTTAAATTATTTAAATATCGTTATAACAATTTAAAAGAATTATGCATATAAAATTACATAAACATATAGAATTATATACAGGTTATTGTTGATCTATAAAAAATATATTTGTGAACTATTTTCAGTGGCTTCGAATATTTATTCATCCGACGAGGAAGGTTCTGACTTTGAAGCTGGACGACCAAAGAAACACCCAAAGAGGAAAGCACTCGAAGACTCGGATGAAGATTCGAAATCTGGATCAGAGGAGGAAGAATCAGGAAGCGCTGAGGAGAATGAAGCTGCAGATGAACCTGCAGAGGAAAATGCTAGTGATGATGAGTGATTGATTATTAAATCAATAATGTGCCACGTATTGTTAACGATTGAAAATCATTATAACATTTTGTTAGATGGTTATTTTCACTTCATGGCGTGATAACAGATATCAAATGCTGTTTGTAAAAATGTATTTTTTAAAATAAGTATCTAGAATTAAAAACCCTGTTTTCGTACTCAATGGTGGTCTTTCATTCAAATACAAAAAGAAACTCCTTAAGAAATAAAAAATTGCAATTAAAGAAAATGCATAATTTGTAATTTCTGTTGATACAATACGTTTTATTTTATAATAGGAGTTACAATCAGTTCTTAATAATAATTCTTCCAGTGCAGAATAGTATTTTTGCTATATCGTATCATTCATAAATAACGAATGATACCGCTTAATAATATAAATGACGGCGTTTAAAGTAATATAATAATAATCATATAAATGAACATTACAACGCATACAAGATGACAGTTTAAACAATTTTCAGTCTTCGTGAACAAATGAAAAAAGGTGATAACGGTACACTAAAACAATCGACGTTTCAGAATTTTCGTATTGCTAACTTGGAAGTTTCTTTTCCATTATGTTGAAGTTCAATTAGATGGCAATCGAGGATTGAAAACTGTAATGCATGCTGAATACAACAGTATGTTGTGATATTTTTGTTTGTCGCTTATCCCAAAGTTTCTTGCAACTATATCGACCGATTCATCGTTTGTCGCTTTCGCGTTACAGCGCAAGGGTTTCGTTTGAAGAAGATTATAACTGTGTTGTAAAATTGTATTAGTCAATTAATTTACTATTCTGCTATTTCAATACGTGTAACGAAAATCTTCAAATTGGGTTTCAGTTTATAAATATTTTAGATCTTATTCTTATTTTAATTCTGCGTGTACTAATAATTAATATACTTTCATAACAGAGTTCTAAAGATATATTTCTATAATAAATGCTTTGTTATATAATTATATCTTTTTTACATTTCGATTTCAGAAACACTTTCTATTTTGAAAGTAGCTAAATTTTTTAATTTTTATATCCTTTATGAAAGTAGTAACTTTTAAAGTAAAAGAGATGCATTGAAGAGATTTAAAATTTTTTAACCAACATTTATAAAATTTTCGATAAAGAAGCTATTTATTCTGATATTCTTCGTATCTTCAGTTCTAAAATATATAGTAGCAGCAGTTATTTGCCAAACTTGGCATATTCATATTTTCAATCAAAAATGTAAGTCATAATAATTGCGATTAATAAAAATAATACAGCTGTCTTGAAATCACTAAAAATAATAGTTAACTATAATAATTCTAAAGATTAAACTGCGCGTGATTGCTATGCAAGAAACAGGTTAAATTATTAAATAAAAAATATATTTCACAGATAAAACAAATGTGTCGTATTCAATAATTAAATGTTTCGTTCGTCTACCCAATATAAATTGTAATTAATAAATTAAATGCAAAGGTAGAAATAGTTTAGTCAATATTTTATTGTCGATGCATCCGATCGAAAGAACTATATTGATCATTTACAAATATGCACGTATAAAGTAAAGTATAAGTAAACAATGTTTTTCTGTGAAAATGGAATCACAGCATTTTGAGAATTTCATTTTACGTTTAATTAGCTGTCGAAAATTTCGACTATAATTTAATAAACAATATGCAGACTTTGAAACTATTATACTTAAGATACTTAATATTATTCAGTTTATATATTGTATAAAAATTCGACAAAAAATGAACGCAGCTTATCACAATATAAAGGTGTGTGCGATTTTTTTTGTAAATGTTAATTAGTGCGTGTTGAACACACTGAAGAGATCTTCTATTAAATTATGTAAAAACTCCTCATACATTTTCTTTATCAAAGGCAGTTCTTTTATTTAAAACATTGAAAAAAAAACTAATTTCTCTGTGGTCAACTATTTAAATGTCGCGTTCTATAAAAAATTTAGCGCAATGGTTAAATTTTAAATTATCATTACAGAGAAATAATCTTCTTTTCAAGTGTTAAGCAGTGTCCACTTAATTGTAGATATTGAAAAATTTTCAAATGTTATTGGCGGCTTTTTGATTGTTCTTGCTTTAAAGGTTTTTGAAGTACCCCTAAATTTTTTTTTGAAAAAGTTGCATAACCCACTTAATCTTAGTGAACAGATTTCAATGTTTCTTTAAAATTAGTCTTTTTATCGTGTTCCCAGGCTTTCTTTTAAAAACTTCAATAAAGGCTGTTTTCATTTCCTCCTTATTACAGTAAAAAAATAAGGAAAATGTTCTGAAATTTCTCATCGTACATATTTTCATCGCATTGTTATCAATATCATTTGTTTTAGAATTTAAGATAGGCACATGCTAGTAAACGTCTCTGCTTTTTGCAAATCAACGAAAGAATTGTACATCATTAACGGCACTCGCGCCATATCAAAAAATAAAATTAATTTTTTAATAATTTAATTAAATAGTCCATAAAAAAACGACTTTAAAACAACTAAATAACATCATCGAATTAAAATTGAAGAAAATAATTTTCCGCATAGCCGTTCTCATATATTATTTATCATAAATGTTTTTTTTTTAATACGATTAACTTTTATATTCTTTGAAGAGAATGTGGATAACACGTCTTTATGAACTGTATAGGATTAATAAACATAAAATAGTAAATTCGGTATAGAATATTGTCAAATCTGAATAGTAACATGCGTGGTTACTTTGATTACTTTTAATTGTTAATCTCATATCAACATGGCTTTTCAAACAATGTATCATTGTTATAATTGAGTCAAGAAAGTGCTTTTTCAATGTGTATACTATTTTATGGAAAGCTTGCTTATCGTTCTTGATATTCATATCCAACCTGAAGTAATTTTTTACGAACGATTTAACAAAATTTAAAGCATTAATCCCACGTGAATTCACTCGAGTAGTTTGAATTGCTTAAATTTCCATGCATCGTTTGAATCGTATTTTTCCGCATTAAGATGTTATTGCGACGCTAACGAATCATCTCTTGATACATCATTTCTTCGTGATAGTGAAAAAAATCCGTCAACATTTATATTTCAATCTCCATTTGAACGCGCATAAAGAGTCATTTTAAACGATTCTTTTCAGCAAAGATCTCATTCAAAATCGCACTCCAGGCCTTCAGTCATCAAAATGAGCATGTAAAATATAAATAATCATTAGCGAAATCGAGAATCTCCAAACCTTAAAAACCGCAACTCTCTGTACTTATTAATCCTATGACTTTCGTTCACCAGAAGCATCTCAACCTCTGTATCCGTTCGATCGTGTTTAAAAGTCAAAAAACAAAAAATCGTTCGCTCTCGTCGAAAGACAAAAAAAAATCGTCACACTACTCGCTGCTCCATTTGAATTCTCGGCCCTTACACATATACTCCATTATATGTACATGTAGACAGCGCGTTTATGCATTATGTATAATATATATATATATAATCTGGTGTGCAAGGGAAGAAGCGAAGAAGCTCCCCCTTCCATTCGCCCGTACAGGATTAGCCAGGAGTCCCGGTGTGGCAGAGTTTGGCCTCTTCTGCGCATGGATCTGGTGCAGTGCAATTGTAGAGTCACGTGCCCGGGGAACACTTCCGGCGCGACGATGATCCGTTCCCCTCTACCTCATCTACGGCGAAAGTTTTTCTTTCTTTCTCTCTCTCTCCATCTTCTTCTCTCTGTCTCGTCTTTTTCGTCTCGCCACTCTCTCACAGATCGGTCTCGAGCACCCGCGGGGCAACTAACTCTCAGCAGGCCTGCAATCAAAGCAAAATTATACGTTATTTTTCATTTTATTGCTATTGGTAAAAATGTGATATAGTAAAGATATAATAAATGTAAGTTTTTTTTTCATTTGGATTGATGTTAATTAGAGGGGATAACTCAAAATTTAATATTGCATATGCATTATTTATCTATGAAAGTGTTAAGTGGCAGCGATAAAGCCAGATAGCATCGATATTTATGTTTGCTCTTGCTTCGGGACTCGCGCGAGTCCCGATTAGTTTTAATGGTTCGAGAGAAAGTGAAGGATACATAGTTCGTGAAATATAAATCGATGCGGTAAGTCAAAGTGACTTCCATGCTCTATCGATGCGGTACGAAAACTGTGGATCTTTCATAATTCGCATTAAAATTACTTTTCATATATATTTCTATACCGCCACAGCTGTATAACGCACCAAGTTATAAAAAGGCCTAAACTAATTCCACAACCTTATATGGCACAGAATATATCCTTTAATTAATGAAATACTTGCACTTCATAAATCATCGTAATTAGCAGCAAAAGCATCATATAAAACCCAATCTCGATCCACAAATTAGTTCGTATATACGAAAAGCCCCACAAACTCAAGTATCGGATAACAAATCTGCCGATTTCACCAATCAAATCAATCTCGGAGCCCAGCTCGCACGGCATTAATATATAATAATCAAAGGCGCGTATCCGACAAATTGATACAATAAAACTTAAAGGACGAAAGAAATCGCGGCACTACGGGGGAAAGCTCTCGGCAAACACATTAAGCGCTGCACTCGCCCCCCCCCCCCTCCTTAACATCTATATAAACACACGCATGTAATAAAATGCGCGTATCAATCAAGGCTCAATTATCCAAGGCGTACATATATACAACGAGTGTACACACACTGCATATGTAGAGAGAGAGAGAGAGAGAGAGAGAGAGAGAGAGAGAGAACTAATAGTGCGTATCCTCAATAAAATGTTGCCGTTCTCGTACGGCTGCAAACTAATCGAGGGGTAATTGATACTTGGGTATACATATTGTGATACATTACGCGTGGGTTCGGCTCCCCCTCACGTGGCGTGCAACGTATTATTCTTCCGCTGAAGGTGAAGGTCGCGATTATTGCGGATGTCGTGTGTATAGTATATATAATATCGCACTTTTACTCTCTTCGCGGCAGGCGTTGAATTTCGTATACTTTTTGAATACTTTCTCAATTCGTTAAAGTGCAATCACTTTTCATTCGGAATCAATGCAAAGCTGCACCAAAGAAATCCGCTCTCTCGCAGCAGCTCTGCAGAAAGATCGTATGCAACGAGACTGTTATACTTTCTTCGAACTCCCTGCGCACGCATAATATATTTAGATATCTTCCCACGCGTAAAATATACCCGAAACGTGCAGCCTCGATTTGCCGTGCATTTTGCCGATCTTCTTCCACTCATCGATCGACTCTTGTACTTTGACGCGCCTCTATATATATATATATACATGATATACTCGTGGAAGTATGAGTGCGCAACGGTACTTTTCTCCGGAGCGTCGATGCAGTATCGGCAGCTATATGTATGTCCCTGCCCGCGTGCGTGTGTGAGAGGAAGACTCATTAAGGTGAACGCGAGCGAGATTAAGCATTCACGTATATATATACCGGGCTATATAAGCTCCGATTTGATTTGGAGGTGCTCCGTTTGCTTTGTCGCGATCTCGTCGCTATGTTCTGCGACTGAGCGGTACGAGTATATTTGAATATGAAGTTTAAAGAAAAGAGCTGTGCGTCACGTTATATATATATATATATATATATATAGTCTAAGATGAATAATTTTCTTTTTTTGAATTAGTTTATATATCTTTCTAAAAATTTTATACTAATTGGTTTTGAGTTCTATAAATATATAACAACAAGTTGCGGAGCAACGATATACAAAGAAAGGCTCTAATGCAGGAGCTTAGAATTCTGCAGTCATCGAAAGCATCGAACAAGTCAATGACCCATTAGCATCGACCATCGCTCGCGCGTCAGTCTCCTCGTGCAGTGCAACACACACTCACACACACATACATCACATACACATTACACATGAATACACAAAAGCGTTTACGTATACGTATATATATGCTAGGAGTCAAAGACTCGTCTCTCGCGTTTTCCCTTCGTCGACTACATCGAGGGGATATTATAGATTCGCCTGCCCGGAAGTTCGCAAGGCCTTTCCTCCTCGGCACGTATACGTATACGTATACATATATATATATATATATATACTCGCGCGCATTCAATGTAAATAAGAAATTTTCAAGGTGGCGCGCACGAGCACTTATATACTTGTTATATACATATATACCCTCTCTCGTCACTCTCCTCGTGCGTATATGAATCTGATTCGTTTCTTTTTTTATTTTTTTCCGTTCAGTTCAATGCTGTATATATATACTGTTTATAGAAGGACTTTATTGGGAAGAAAGTATAGCATTATCGAAATCTTAGCTGCTATAGTGGAAGAACTATAAAGGATAATTTATAGCGTTTCTGTGACTGTGTATTATATATATACGTATAATATATGCGCGAGAGCGAAGAAAAGTGAAAAGAATATATAAAAGCTATTATCGGTGCAGAGCTGCAGTGAAATCGTGCACTGTTAAAGCATACGAGAATCGACGGGTCTCTTTAACCTGAATTTATGTATAATAATGACCCAAGTGCACTTGGCTATATATATACATAGTATGATATAGATAAACGAGCAGGACTCGGCTCACCTACACACATGCTGCTGTGCTCCATTTGACAAAGTTCGAAACTAATCAACAACTCGCGGACTATGTAAACGGCCGCAATTGAATATTGCATAGATCGAATCATCGTTTCGCCACAGCAATTCGATACCCAACGAAAGAGCTGTCTACATAGTAAGTACCTATTAAACGAATTTCCCGCGCGAATCTTCAACGAACCTTGAACAATTCCGAAACTAGTCTAAAACGCTTATACGAGCGCATCGGTTTAATTTATCCTCGAGATGAGCGAGTAAAGGCATATCGTGCGTACATTACTTAGATATGCCAATAAAATTTCATTGTCGGCCTGTGCAGTTCGCTCACTAGCTCGCGCCTTATTTTTAAATGGGATATACAAGTACGCTCCACTTGCGTTTCTGCACGCGACGCGAAAAAAGAGAGAGAGAGAGAGAGAGAGAGAGAGAATGGGGAGACAAAAGACGGTGCAAAGAGAAATAATATAGGCGTGCACGTACGCATTCTCATCGTCGTCGGCGTCGTGGCCTGCACCTAAGTGAATTGAAATAGAACGGCGCGCGCGCGTTTCTATGTGTGTGTGTGTGTGTGTTTTAAATGCGTGCATTCGCGCGCGATCCTTCCGCGTGCGAGGCCCTAATTGTTCTAGATTTCAAGGTTCTCATTCGGCAATTATGAGATCGTGTCGCCTATATATGGCTACAGTACAGTGGGAATGTTATTTTTCTATAGTTAAAACATTCGCCCCTATATTGTACGGTGGATATATACGTTACACTTTTTAAATTCTTGTCTCACTTCCAAGTATCTGCTGATATCTCAAGTGATATAATAAGGATGGCAAAATCTGCGGTGTTTATGCGATATTGTTTCGCTTATACGGGGTGGACTAAAAACAGAAGTTTTCATAGAAAAGGTGCGCAGAGTTCGCATAACGTCAAAATTGAATTAATTATTGCTATAGGCTAAAAAACCAGGCTCCTGATTAATTAAAACTTGTAATAATAAATATTGCCCCTGCGTCTCTTAATCGTTGCAAAAGCCTCGTCTCCCGAGTCTCGTATTATCTTTCTTAACGATAACACGGCATTCCGGCAGTTTTTTCTGTGCGCAGATATATACACGAGCTCGATATATACGCACAGTCAGTCATCAGCCTTCAGATCCACGCGCGTATGTCCCCCGGAACCGGCTTCTCCATAAGAATATAGCTCAAGAGCAAGTTGCCGCTATAGCCGTCTGGTCCACATTTGTGCGCCGGGCGCGCTCGATATCGGATCGGCGACATTTGCCGCAGTGACGCCCAATCTTATAACTTAGGTCGCTCAATCTTACGAATAGACTATACTTGGCGCCTGATAAACATGTGTTCGTTCACGTAAAGCTGGACTTTATGATATAGATTCTATATAGATATTCCAGTAAGAAAGTATTTAAAAAAGGATTCATGAATTAGGTATATACCTAAGGAGACTTTTACTGCCTAACCCGAGAAATTAAAAATATACGTGTAACGTTTATGGACCGCGGGTAAGTATACCTGCAGCAATAAAAAGTCCAAAATAAGTGTCTTTATACCTATAGCCAATATGTTTTATAAAATATGCGATAATCGTGTTTTCACTGCGATAATGTAATAAGAGTAACTGAATATTCAATAGAATTTTCATTGCCAATTAACAAATCTCATTAATCGCCGCGAAACTTGGCTTAAGTAACAGATCGTCATGACAATATATCCGGCGCAGACTCTCGCAATACAATTTGATTAGGGATCAACGCGACGCGAAGAGTCAACGTTTCGCAGTAGATAGAACGTGATTAGAGCGAGGCCGGAGGTTCGTCGCTTGATGTAAATTCATGGCTGCGGTGATTGCGACGACTGAAAAGTCGTAAACACCATATTTACGATATAGTTATGTAAAATAATGCACAGATGGGGGAAGTGGGACATATAGCTATAATCTCCTCTTGTTTAACTTTATCGTTGTTTGCACACGGCCAAGGTCTATTTGGTATTTATGAGACAATTTACGAGACGTCTTATTTACACGGGGACTCGATGATTTGCATCCGTTGAAAAGTTCGCGTTAGAACGAAATTTCAAGAATGAGAATGTACAGGCGCTGCAGGTGTATATAGAAAGCACAATATAAATCTCGTTATTAAAGATACATCGAACTCATTTCCCGTGCGTCCTAACCCCGCAGCGAGAAACATCTCGTTTCGATTATATATACGAAAGTTGAAAGTTCATTTAAAAGCTTATAGGCGCAAGACGTATGTATACGTGCGACGCATAAGCGCGCGAACATATAAAACGTGGTGCGCGTTCAGCGATACGCGCAAATATATAAACATACGAAAGGTGCATATAGCGGAGAAGGGAAGAGAAATCGGCCATTATAAATACCCATCCAAGGCGTATATAAATATATATTTCACGGCGAAGCGACTCGCGCTGCACCGCCGCAGCAGCAGCAGCAGCAGCCCCCCCGTGTATATGTTGTACGTCGTGGCCTTGAAACGGTTGAAAGCCACCACATAGACACGCATCGTGTATACGCGTGCTGTATATATACGTACACGCACATCCTGAGTGTATATACACATATATATTCACGTGCATCATATGAATTAATGAGCGGCGCGCGTGAGTTACCGCAATATGTGATCCTTCGCGCGCGAAGGGAAGAGCTGCGCCGATAGAGCAGAGATAGAGATAGGGAGAGAGAGAGAGAGAGAGAGACGGAATGGCACGTCTGCATTATAACCTCCGGTGTGCAAATTGTAAAGTGCGTGCGCTAGATGTATAGATTCGTCGATCGGCGAGATTTGCTTTATTCGCGCGAGATTAGATTGTTAGAAAAATGGAAAGTACTCGTAATTCATCAGAGCTCGCGAATCTCGAGACGTAAGGTATCTACGGGGATGTAAACATATATATATATATATAGCGATGCGCGTGTGATTTTACCATCTGTTATTGATGCGCGATACACATTAACGAAGTTAAGCCTTTTTCTGTCTCCTCGCATAGAGTCATAAAACTCGTAAATTTCATGGGATTATGGCTATGCAAATCGAACGAGTGCAATAAATGCAGTGTGTTGTAGTAAAGCGCATTTGCATCCGTCGCGGTTGCATGCGGAGAAAGCTCGCGAAGCGGTTGGCTCTCCAAACGCAATTAGCGCCACCTTTACAACCGGACATTTATTAGCGTTTATTTGCACTTGGACGAAACAAAAAAAAAGAAACAAGAGAGTTTGCCGAAAAGAAAAAAAGCCGACCTCGCGCGCACACATCTACAATTACTTATATACAAGTATATATCCCATGCACAATAATGTTTATACTTTGAACAATATTCGGGTTTGGAAATAATCCGTCGTTAAAAAATTGTCACCCCAAGCTCGCGTTGCAAAAAAGCAGCTTTCGCAGCCTGCGCGAATACTTCGCGCGAATAATTGGCAATTTCGCCACGCGGGCCGCGCGCGTCACACCGCAAACGGAGCAATAATCGAAATTAGGTCGTTTCCTCGAGTGTCGCCGCTGCCGCCGCCGCCGCCGCCGCTGCGCGGGGATCTGCGCTTGGTGGCTGTGTAGGTGCAGGTGGTGCAGTGGCTGCGTGCACCGCGCGCTTAACGCCATTCCGGAGCGTAAACTCTGACCCAATTCGTAAGGTCGTGCGCGGACAAGTATAATAATGAGAGCCGCGCGGTATAAGCTATACGGCAGCGAGCGTTGCTACGTTGACTGTGCAGTGGCCTGTGCACACGTGTGTTTCTCTTTTGATGCGTTGTTTTCTTGGGTGCCGATGAGATTTGTGTACAGGAGAATCGCAGCTGTTCAGCCTGGCATTTTTACGCGTACAAGAAAGTTTTTAACGAGTTGGAAAGATTTTTTAAGCTAAATTTATTCCAGTAGCTTATAATGACGCAACGTATACGAACAAGAGTAATAGTCAGTCGGTTATTTCGCGTTTTGAAAAATTTACAAAAGCTCGCGTTCTATGGTTCAAAAGTATATAACTTTGCCGCGGCAAAGAATTCGAACGAAGCCAAGAGCTTTTAAGTCAATTTTTACGGCAGGACCTTGTTCTGCCCACGTTTTATGCGTACTTATATATATCGTCTGGGTTTTATCGGCCGTTTGCGCGCGCGGCGGTATCGAGCGATGATTCAGTCGCCGCCGCGCTCTAGACTGTGTGCATTTACAGAATCGTACCATCGACGCCTACCATCATCGTCCGCAAGTTACGCAATGCAATTATTCCGTTTTGTTTATGGCGCTCTCGATATATTTATCGATCTTCGACGATATTGGTGCGCTTTTTCTTATACCGATTGTGATTACTGTAAAGTTTGTATATGAGACAGGTATATATCTGTTATGCAGAATTGCACATGCACAGAGTGTCATTCTATAATCGTTGATGAAAACTCGTAACTGTATCTGAAAAATTGGATGACTCTCCAGGGCGTCTTAAATTTTTATCATATGTCCGATACACTTGGTTGCCATAGTACACTAAAGGTCGGGTAAATCGTATCGTACACTATAGAGAGACATTCTTTCAACGGCAACGTATATAGTATCCTCCTAAAACTATAGAAACTTCCGGTATGAGCGATAACGATAACACGCGAAATCCCGGAAGGGTATCGCGCTCGCTCGACTCGGACACAGATATCCCGCATCGTTCTCCAGATCGGCAACTCGCCCATAATATCCCGAGTACTTTCGGAGTGGCCGTGCAATCGATAAGCTGCACGCGCTTCCTATAATACAATAACCTCGTGTATAGGCCCTGGTTCCAATTGCGCGCGCGCACACACACACACACACACACACCACGCCCCAGACGACGGGAGATACGAGTATGAAGAGTGTGAGAGGGCGACGCCCGTCTCTCTCTATCTCTCTCTCTCTCTCTTTCTCCCGCGCGTATAATATTCGGCGTATCTCTTGATCTCGCGCGTCCGCGCAGCGCGACTCCGTTATATATACAGAATCCACGCGCGTGGGCTTATATGTATATACCTGCGTATGCGGATGCCACGGCTCCCTGGGGAACGTGTTTACAGCGCGCGGATGATGATGGCACTGTTTTTCGTTGTTGCCAAGAAAGCCCAAGCACGTGGTTCTTCCAGCAGGATTTCGCGTAATCAACGAAGAATTCATAGATGATGGTATACTTTGGGAAACGGTGGGAACTTATTTATGCCGCGATTGGGTAATTGGGCTTATTTTTGCGATCATCTCTTCGTTTAAATTCATACATTGTATTATGAAAGGAATAGCATTCGCTTTACGAATTCGTATAAAATGAAGGAAAACCAAAGACCTCGAATATAACTTTAGCCATTCCCTCGTTCGCGCCTATGTATATATAAAGTTCAGACTTATACGTATTCATCTCACCCGTTCTCCTTTTGAAATTCGTCAGTGCGCATGCATCAGTCGAGCCAAATGGAAAATAAAAGAAAAAAAAATACACGCGTCGCAGAAGCGAAAACCGATCGATATATACACGGAAAGAAAAGGAGCTTATGAGTCACACGCGGGAGCTTGGGGAGAATAAGAGAAAGAAGGAGAGGGAGAGAGAGAGAGTTCCCAAGTTTTCCTAATGCGCAGGACTTTAAATAACAGGACTCGACCGAGAGATAATCTGCAGCCGGTTTTAGAGTTCCGCATAAGCGTTACTCTCATCTCGTGCGTGCTCTATTACGCAAAAATTCGTGTTTACATGCGTAGCAGTCGCAGCTGCAGAGACGCGTCGTAAAGTAGCATTAGTGCCATCCCGAAACTATCCTCTCTCTCTCTCTCTGCGAGCAAAACAAACGACAACTAGAATACATAGAAAACTTTCTCGTTACGCGACATGTGTATATCCACCGCCCATAAAATTGGAGTACATAAGTATAGGAGAAGGAGCGGGGCGAGCAAAGCGAGAAAGTGAGAAAGAAGTCCCGCAGCGAGATCGATTTTCGTATGGGTTGCAACAAACACACACACACACACAAACGCACGCACGTGGCGCAGTGCGGTACAGATGCCGCCGGCGGCGACGACGACTTGCATGGCGACCCTCCGGCGACCGCCGCGTACGCGGCTTTCCACGAGATATGGGGAAACTCAAGGCGCGCGCCTCCGGGGCTTTTTCGAAAATAGATATATATACACACACTCTCTGTAGCCGCTGTAGGCGCCTTTCCAACCGCGAATTTCTATATTTAAATGAGCCCCGAGGTGCTATATACGATCGACTATACGATATATGCGCGGATGAACGGTTTTATTTTAGTTTTAGATTTTTCAGCTGCTGCTGGTGCGTGCGCCATTGGGTTTCGAACGGATTGTCGCCGTGCTGCGGCTGTTGTGGAAGCTGGATTGGGTGGTTATAAGGGCTGCGGATGGAAATTGAATTTGCGGGGGGAAGGGGGTGAGGGGGAGAGTGAAGAGTAATTGGATTGAGGAGCGGAAGAGATGGCGGAGGAGGGAAGGGAAATGACCAGTTTTAAAATTGCATACCGAGTTTTAAATGGAAAAAATCTCCGCTGCATAGAAAAATAGCAGATGTTTACAAAATTTGTAAATTGTTGGAAAATGTTTTCGGTATTATGTTATAGAAATATATATTAAATGTGTATTTGTGAATATTGAAATTGTCAACTGCGCGAAATATTTCGTTCGAATATCAAAACAATATTATTTGGTTTTCTAAAATTCAATCGTGCCATTGACAATAAGAATCATAAATAATCAATGAAAAATCCTACTCCTAACAAGATGAATAAAATATTTTCTTCTTTTTAAAAACATCTAGTCACGTGTATGCGTGCATGTTCAATGCCCGTCTGAAAAATTGAATCATTCAATATTCCAAATACATGTATAGGAAAAATTGATAACTATGCACGGTCGTGACAATGTCACGTTATTTACTGCGCCATTTCCATAATCAACGAATTTCCATTAGGCATAATATTTGAATTTCATTGCGCCTCACTGGCCTCCACGCATCGATCCTAGAAATTTATGAAAATTGCGAAAGTTGCTGAATATCCGATGGACTTGTAGTTGACACATGGTCGTGCTCCGGTTCTTTTTCTTTTTTTCTTTTTTCGTTAGTACTGCAACATTTACTTTAAGAGTTTTAATATCGAGTTATCGAAACGCCAGCGAAGTTACAAGTTTTTTTTTACGTGCGAGAACTAATGTTTTATTCAAAGTATTTTCCGGGGATATAGTTTGTATGCATTACTTTTACTTATCAGTTCGCCTACTTTGAATTTCGGGGGGAATTACGCAACTTTAAACTTGCAATCACTGCGGATCTAAAAAGCTACTCGCAGATACTGGTTTCAATTAATAAGATTTACTTTCTTGTTTTACAGCATACCGATTTCTAGTTCAAAGTTTATCGAATAAAACTTGAAATTTAACATTATTTGATTTATATATATATAATTTGAAATTCAATTTATTCTAAAAACTGTTGATCATTTGAATTTCAGAATTCAATGATGTTTTAAAAAAGATTACGTTTATTATAAAAATATAATTATTTATTCAAATTTCAAGTTCCTCAACCCTTAATTTAATGCACAGAGTTTCATTACAGATCTATAGTGACATTATAGAACAATTTTTAATCAAAGTTTTTTGTAGCATTAATAAAAATCCCTTATTTCTAAAATGATACTTATCGACTAGAGGAAAGAAAAAAATGTTAACCTTAACGCCAAAGGAGGCCTCGTAGCCGCCCTTGCCCTGCATCTGGTTCTGAATGGCATTAAGGTGGGCGGTGGCCATGTCGAGGTCCCCCGTGCCGATGTGGCCGGTGTGCTGGAAATTTGTCGGCGCCCCGATCATGCTACGGTCTATCCTGAGCCTCTGCTGGGGCCTCTGACGCTTGGCCCGGGCACCCGGTCGCTGCTGGGTCAGACAGCACGTGAACCATTGCACCCACACTTCGCCTGTGCTCGCCATCTTGCCACCGCTGCCGCCTCCGCCTCCGCCGTCGCTCTTCTTCTGCGCCGTCTTTACGGGATTCCTTTGGTGCACACTCGGCACACCACCGAGTTAACAGTCTGAAAAGAGAAAATTCGGAGAATTAAGCTTGGTTGAGATTTTCTTTATGTTTATCTATATACCTATGTATTTACAGTATATATTATGGTCGATTATCGGATGGTTTACGAGTCAACTGTATATATATATATATCTAGTGAGTATCTTATCTTGATATATAAGAGAACTAGCAAAAAAAATCAGTTGATTCATCAGAAGCTATCTTCAGCTCGAGAGTGTTTACTTCTACTACTATCAAAAACATATTAAGCTGAAGAAGCTATTAAAAGTTCCATTACATTCGCAACGACAAAAAGATCAAAATAAAGCAATAAAATAATCCCTCGTTCATAGCGAGCAGAAACAGGAAAACAACCCATCCTTTATCGCGATATTTATTTGACAATCACTACATATACCGTACTATTCAGAGATGTAGATAAAGCAAAGCAGATACGAGAGGCCGTAGTAAAACATAACAATGAGAAACAGCCATAGGGCCTGTAACAACACAAATCGTCCAAACGCAATAAATTAGTCGTCGACGTACAGTCGCCGCGGCCAAATCTCCCCGCGCACAAATACACATAAGCATGGTCGTCGAAGAAATCCCATGGGCAATAAAAGGCCTGTAGGCGGAATTTTCCTCTTCCTGCAAGCCCTCCTATACGGACATAACAAAGTCTAGCGAAGAACGAGAAAAAAGTGCTCTCTGCACATTTAAATACGCATAGTGTATATATGTGTATAAAGAGAACCGCCTCGATGCGTCTTGTAGACCACAGCGATTAATTGCACAATGGGGCTCGCGAGCTGTATACGTGAGAATCGCGTTGTCGGAATAACGGGATGTGAACGTTATACGCGATATATAATACACAATAAAAGGCGCGCGCGTGTGTATATATATATATATATATATATACAGTTAAGAGGAGTGAGCTGGTGAGGGAGGGAGGAGAAAATTTCACTTAATTGCACTACTGCCAGTGTAGAGGTGGAGAGATATCGGTCGAGGTGGAGGTTGCGGCTCTTGTGCAGTGTTCCAAACCCGCAGCCTAATAATGTGGGAGATGCTCATGGCTTGCAGTGTGTGAAGTAAGCAAGGTTCTAGAAAGGCTATACCATAATGTACACCGTGTACTTGATCTTTTGGATTGTGTGCAGAACGAACCTTGTGTTATGTTTTATCATTGGGTGCACAATTGCAGCGATGAATTTTAGGATCGATTGAATTTTTGCTCAACCTATAACCATCACTCCTCATTCCTCGTACATAGAATCTCTCCATCATCGTCAACGTCATCTCATACCACGTCGCACCTGCAACACATCATCATCGCGCAAAGAGGAAGACTGGTGCGCGCGCGTTCGTGTGCCCAAGTTAAAATAAGCAAAGCAGCAGTAGCTCCTCTATTCTTGTGAGCCAGTTTCGCGCCTCTGCGGGGCCATTGTGCGAAGAGCCGCGCCATGACCCGGCCTATGCCGGGAGAGATCTCTCGTTACGGAAGTGCTGCAGCTCGCGACGTGGAGAGTTAGAACAAGAAGAAGAAGAAGAGGAAGAAGAAGAAACAGGCACATGACGATAGGCTCGAGTGGATTATTATGTGCACGAGAGAGTAGAGGATCGCGTTGGCCGAGATTTAACGCTCGATTAGGATGCCTCGTGCGCAGGTGTAGTTACAACGGACTGCACTGCTGCAGTTACGACTGGAGTCGACGTATGTCTCATTGTGTCGCTTTAGTTGTTTTATTCTTTGCTTCTTTTTTTTTTTCTTGGGAGAGGCGGTTGTTTGTGCTCAGTGTCGATTGCTCGCGCTGATGCGATATTGTCACAATGGGAGAAAGCATGCGTATGCGTGAGTGCGTGTGTGTGTGTGTGTGCGCGCGTAGCTTTGCCCGACTGCACTTGAGCCATATTCACGTTGAGATGCTTCTATTTTTCTTTGCTGATGTATGTGTAGCTTTTGGGTGATTTTTGAGAGATGCACCAGTGCGGGAAGTTTTTTTCTTTTTTTTATACCTTTAACCTTCTTTATACACGAAGAGTGGTGGCTTTGACAAAACGAATTGCTTCGATTTTTGAGTATATTGAACAATGTGGATTTCACACAAACAGCACACAGCAGAGTAGCTTATGATTTTGGAAGGTAATAAATTAATAGTTATCCAAAAAATTGTAGTTTTTATTTAACTTCTAATTAATGAGCTTTCTTCATGTACCGCAGCACCACACTCTTGAGAGTATATTAATGTATATATTTTAAGTGGAGCATTTATGCTCCTTAAAAATCTTTCTTCATTTTCCTTTATCCACTACGATTATTATGGTAGGACAATGGAGAAAAGGTAGGAAAACGAAAATTACTCAGATAATGGCTTTAAAAGTCTAAACTTTCTTTCGGGAGCTCGCAAGAAGGTAAGCAAACAATGGGGGCACTTTAAAGGCTGTTGATTTTCAAATATACTCATTACTTAGCTCGAGGTAGAAAAAAAGAGAGCTATTAACCATTTAAAAATCGAGACTTTTGAAAAGACTCGTTTGGAGGAGATAGGATGAACGTTTAATTAAAACTAAATGTAATTATTATAGCTAACGATTCCATTTCATTTTTACGGTATACGCTGAAAAATTATAGTTTTATTTGAAAATAACAAAATTTTCAGTAAATAAATAATGATGTTAGTTATCATCGCGGCATACATACAATTTGAGGATTGCAGTGAAGTCACGCTAAATTGAATTATATCTATATAAATCCAGACAAATACATGAACTGTAAGCCATCAATAATTTTATGTAGTTTCATCTTGGTCACGAATTGACTGTATAATATAAAAGAAAAAAAATAACATCGCATCATTCGTGAGTTTTATTTTTACCGTTTGTCATTCTGCAACATCCTTATTTGTATTCATTATCAAACGGAACGCTTTGTTTTAATGCAGGAAAGTTTCATTCAAAGGCCAAAACACACTCGATATCTTCGTTCTTTTTTTAACACAACCATAATAATAACGACTGGAACTACCCGGAGATCTCCCCCTAAATGATGAACGCGTTGTGGGAGCATCATATGCACGATGCTGCCGGCCTTATTCGGTTCTCCTGGGACCGGATGTACACTTGCGGAGACGCATGTTAAACATGCCGGTAGAGCATTGCTATAACGCTCTTGCTCGATAAATCCTACATATTAAGACATCGGGATACAAAGCATCCATATTGGTCACGCCTTGAAATCCAGAAATAACAAGAGAACAAACCATGTAGGCAAATGCTGTATCAAATCAAATATTTTTATATTCACTGTAAGATTAATTGGAGATTCATAAAAGTTCAAAACAGTGCTTATAAAGTAACGCGATGAAAAATGATAAGGCCTCGCAGAATTCGGTAGAAAAAAATTAATTCTCTAAACTAAAGCAGCGTACTTAACCCAAGTATTTAAAAACATTTGCTTAGCTTAATCCTACGGCAAGAAGGGGGCTACGTCTTACCTACTTATCTTAAAACAATCAAGCAAACGAGAAACGCTCTACCTTAAGAAGCTTGCCCCAGTTATTCTATAATAAGCGAGTCTGAATCTCCTTACACGGAGAAAAATTTGATAGCAAAAATCACTCTACGAACGCTATACTATTTTCACAAAAGAAAAGTACTTTACTACTTTTACTCGTGGCGAAAAAATTTCCAGCAGACTCTCACTCTTGTCAGTGGTCATCTTACGCACGCTTCCACCGGCAAATATACGCACATCGCCGGCTCTTAGCCGCTTCCAACGTGTGTTACAGCGAAAAAGATATACAGAAGGGAGAGTCTTTCTCGTCTCCTTTGTTCCAGCGACGCGACTACCCACAAAAGAGAGACCACACGACCAAAGAGTTTGCGCAATTCCTTGCCCCCGAAGTAGATCACAAGGGGAATATCCCCACTATCTCGGTTGTGCGTCTCCTTCTACTTCTTCGCCGACGTTAACCCGTTATTCGGTGAGGCGATGACAGAAACGCGTGCGATGTATATACACTTTGAAACGTCGCGTTTGTAGGTCCCCTGGTGTGTCTGTGTGTTCATCTGTGCGTGTGTGTGATGGGTGTCGTAAAGTATATTTGTGAATAAATTGCGGTATACTCAATTATTTAGTAAATACATGGCATTAAATATATCGACGATTTATTCGTTGTAGTCAATAGAGATTTATCTTGTAATTGATTCAACAATTTTCAAGCGAACTTTTCAATTGACTATTATTAATAATGAAAGAATCTACAATGCAACGATTTTCACACGTTTAGCTTATATTGTTAAAGCATGATGGAGATAATGATCTGAAAGAACGTTTGACCTCGTTTACAGGAGATAATAATAAAATTTGCAGCCACTGCAATTGGCACACTTGTATTAATAAACTAAATCGTTTTTTTTTAAATTCAATATAGAAATGTAGAATCAACGGCACTCGGAGAACTTTTATAAATCCAATTTCGCAATCAGGCGCCACATAAACGATTCTCGGTAAAAGCGCTCTGACGAAAGGCAACCGATCAGTTAACAAGGGTAGTTAAGAAAGTGTACAAAAGGTTTATATACAGTTCCGTTAATAATAAATAGTTGAATATTGAATAATTGACGGAAATTAAATCAAGCCCTTGTATGTTCAAGTTTTTAACAATTTGGAAGAACCAAGTGATCTACTTGTTGAAAATTAGCAAATCAGGACTTTCACATTTCTCTTCTCCTTGTGACATCTAAAAACTATCCAAACAATTTACATTTTCCTCGATAATAATAACGTGCAATTAAACCGCCACGTTATCCTTAGAAACACGATCGCAGCGATTTTATACCAAAAAAAACCTGCTCGAAATCTTCGGAAGCAGTGATCTCAGCCACTTTCAGCGGAACAGACGCAAGAAATCAATCGCAGCCACGCGAATTATAACACCAGCTCTTCTTCCCCCTCGTTTTCCGATCCGCTCTCGCTTTTGTTAGCTCCCCCGAAGAAGAAGAAGTAGGCTAAATATAAATCTGCCTTAATCTCTCTTTTCTCTCTCTCTCGTTGTCGCGCAACAAAAGCTCCAGAGAGAGAGAGCGAGAGTCATAAGCGTGCGCAAAAGGCTCGAACTTAAAGACTCACTCACTCTCTCTCACTCTTTTTTTTCTTCGTCTTAAAATAGCCGTTCAGCCAAAGAGCCTATAAAACTGCCATACGTTACGCCTGACAGTGGGAAAATCTCGCCCAATCACGTTTAAAGGAAATAACCGTATATACTCCATAAAAAAGGGTCGATTAGCGATTTGCAGAAGTAGTAGAAAAAGTGCTGTCAAGGGGGTCATAGGTC
Organism: Megastigmus dorsalis; assembly: GCA_900490025.1. Lineage (NCBI taxonomy): Eukaryota > Metazoa > Arthropoda > Insecta > Hymenoptera > Megastigmidae > Megastigmus > Megastigmus dorsalis. The sequence continues at coordinate 71,313 of UELU01113611.1, read as the reverse complement.
GTCGCGTGAGTCGATTGTTAAAGTCGGCCGATTGCTTGCCGCTAAATGGATTCGATTACTCGGCGAATAGGCCGCAGTCAAATCCCATTTTATTTGGCTTTGCGTGTCTGGCTAGCGAAACTCTGTCTCGTCACTGTTTTCTTTTGTAATGCCGAGCGCTCCTGTTTTTATTCTACTTTCTACTGCCGCTGATTATTTGCCGCTTAGAAGATATTTCCTCGGTTTAGCGAGTGAAAAGCGCGTCATTGCATTTTACGTAAACTTTTATTATCTCGCTTTTGCCCTTCACGATCAATTATTGTCTACGACTTCAATTGCGATTGTCTTTATTTTACAATCTAGCCAATTAGGCGGAAACTATTTTTAAACTTTTTTATGCAACATTCCTTTTCATTTTCAAAGGAAAAAAAAAACAAAGCTCTTAAACGCTTAAGTGCTCCAATAAAGTGCATTTCATAAAAAAAATGAAGTGCAATAAAATTCAAGTCGATCGTATCTCACCAGACATAAATACATAAAACAAAAATGCGCGCAAGTAATAATTATTATTTTTCACTTTCCTCGTAGATCGAGCACTAAAAGGCCACTAGCCGAATGCAGCTCATAATTTCCAATTAAAAAGTACAGAAGCAAATAACTCGAGACGTCAAACGAGAGACACAATCCACAAAGAAAGTGCATCTTTATCTCTCATTCTCGAGTGGGAGAGCAAACTATATATACATATACAAGTAAGCAGAGTCGGACAAATACATTGTAATTTATATATATTTTTCTTATCTGCGCGCGCGCGCGCGCGAACCTCGTCCAGTTGAATAATTACCGGGGCGTTTGTAAATCATTCCCCTTCGCTCGGCTCGTAACGCAAAACTATCCGTCGAGACGTTCAACCCATCATGGCAAAAACATCATTACTTTGACTGGTGCGGCGCACACTCGAAAGTCAAGTCAAAACGACTCATTATATACACACAGAGACCGAAACTTGTCTACCGGTCATTTAATTTCATAAATATATATTAGGCTGAGGAAAAAAGTGGATAGATATAGATATAGAGGAGGTTTGTGAAAAGAGAGAAGGTGGTAGTCAGTTTGTAGGGTATTATGTGTCGGGTGACCGCAGTCTATAAGTGTGCGGCAATAATATATTAGGTAGGCTACGGAGACATGATTTGAGCGACTATTGTTGTTTCTATAGCTCATTGATTCTTTTTCAAAAAAGTTTTTAACTTATTCTGACTAAATTAGAGGAAATTTAATTCATAATTTTAGGGATATTGTTGAAGTTGTTTTCTATCTCGAAAACTAGGGTAAGTCGATTTCATTATCAGAACCCATCCGGTATTTTTACCCAGACTAATAAAACTTTTCATTTCCAAGCGAAAAATCCCTTTAGTTCCAAAACCAGTTGGCCAGAGTATCTGAAAAGGAAGAGGCGACGTGACGGCGACGTCCAGACTGCCGCTATTTTTTAGCGACTGCACATTATACACTCCCATTCCTCCCATTCGCACACTTCCATATATTTCGCCCTGTATCCTACCGCGTTAGCGAGAGCAGACCGCGTATTAAGTGTGTCTGCCGGCACTATACGCGCATAACGTACTATAATTTTGTAGGGGAGAGATTTTTCAACTCCGACTAATAATCGATTTCGATAGTTTATAATTATGCAAATGAGGAGGTGGAATTGTGTCAGTCAAGGTTTTCTATGGAGGTGAAAAATTTCGCGATTTATTTCAAGGTCGACAAAGATAAACAAAAGTAAGAATAAGTTGTCAATAAGAACTTGGAACAATTGCTAAAGTCCCGTGGTGATGAATTAAAAGTGAAGCAAATTGCGTTCAGAGGTAATATGATAGCTTTCGTTTGAGCACTTATGACAAGTCGCGTGGACGAAACGCCACTTGCATAAAACTCAATGACACTTACGCACTCATTATACGATGACTAATCGTACGAAAATCCGTCTCCGTCCAAGAGACTACCGAAAAATGCAACACCGATGAGATCACGGCGCAATATAATCCCGAGGCGCGCGTGCACGAACCGATCGCACGCAGGCGAAAGGCAAAAAAGTTGTCTCTTCCGCGTGCGAAAAAGTGTCCCTCAGCCATTCGTCACACGCCGAGAGCAATATCAATTTCGGATCGAGTGACGGAGAGAAAGCGTAACCGCTCGGTAAGAGAAAGAGAGAGAGAGACTCCTTTTACACGAACTGTGAGCGCATGTGCGCCAGCCTGTGTAATAGCGACGCGCTGTATAAATGTGCCGATGCGCTTGCAGTATATAGGATTTTTTTTTAAATTTTGGAATCTATTTTGGTTTGTGGTAGCTGGGAAATCGTGGTTGTAAATAAACGCTTAGCTTGCTTACCGTTGCTTAGTGGTACTTTATGTTCCTAGTATTTTGTACCCATTGAAGATTTTTCTGTTAAATATGACTGGTACTTTCTTTCTGCGCTTCAATGATTGCGACAAAAGGCGATGCTCCGCGAAAGAACATCTGCTGCCACTGCACCAGCAATTAGGTATTGTCTCGAGATCCACAAAAATGACTAATTGTTAACATTGAGCCAACCGACTGGGATTACACAACCATAAAAACACAAGACGATTACATAAAAGTGCAAACACTCTGGCGAATCGCGCAAAAATGTGTACATTTCGTTCGAAAAAACGTACACTGCCTTTTTGCGTGCACATAAAAGACTCGATCACAGGGATATTGTGATTGCGCCGCGAGAGCTGCAGATGGCAAGTGGGAAATTCCTCAATCTTGAAATTTAATCTCGAATATCCAGTGGCAACGAGGCAGTTGTGATGCCAGGCACTTTTTGGAATTTCTTATATTTGCTCCTCAGCCAGAGAGAAAGAGTTTTCAATAATGCCACGACCTTAAAATATTTTTCTCGAGAAAGTGTTTATTAAAAATTCTCTAAACTGCAAATGTTATAAGATGATGAGCGATAAGATAAGGTGTCAATGAAGTTTTATCAGTGTTAAATTGTTTATACATTCTGCTACATAATTTTTCTCCGTATATAAGCTGCACTATATTGCAAATTCTTAAGCGTTTTCTCAAAGAAGACTTTACTGTAGGAGAGATATTGCATGACGTCACCAGCGAGTCAATATTTCTCTTCTGTATTAAAGAACTTTATTTCCCTTTTTTTTTCCTATTTCATACAGTCCGTCTTCGATATTAAGAAATTCTTAGCTTAAGCTTTGAGGGATTTTCGTGGATGGACTTTATTCAATATTTGGATGCAACAAACTTACTCACTCATCTTTTTGTTAAATAAATCAAACTAGTTTATATTTTTTCTTTTATGTAAAGTGCTAATCGAAGACCATTTCAAATGTATTTGTAAATACAGTGCACGCGATATTTGCGTTTGATCCTTGTTGCTAGTTGGTTTAATTAACCACAGTTTCGCTATTTTGTATGCGATTAATCTCGCATTGCTTTGAAATGAATACTTTACTGTCTGCTACGAGTTTTATTGGCAATCTTTGACAGATTTATCGATTGAGTATCAATCAAAATGAATAACATTTAATTTTGTACTTTGGTATGAAAGTTTTACTAGTTTTTTATCACTAAATCTGGGGATTTTCACTGAATTTTAGGAATCCCATTTCTCGTAACAAGATGACTTGGAATCGATATGTTCAACAATGGGCCATAAACATTAGTCTTCGCTAACCCAAAAGAAATAAGTTTATTTATAGGTGCAAGCTCGAAACGTCGTGTTCACCGAAGACCTACACACTCGAAAACAAAATTTTCGAACACTCCAGTCAAGCGACAATGGCTTTTCTACGTTATTTACGAAGGCATAAAAACTTTTATCATCGCGTCTACTAAGGGTATTTCCCTTTACCTCACTCTCTCTCTCTCTCTCACTCTCTCTCTCTCTCTCTGGTACGTCGGATTTTTCATTCGGCCGCAGAGAAAAAAAGCTCGCAACACGTTAAACAAATACCCGACTGTGCGCGCGCGCTCGCGAGCTGCAGTGTAGCTTCCTTAACTGCACTCGGATTCCGTTTTACATCGACGTAATAAATTTTTCGCGCTCGTCTCTCGACGCATCCACACACACACATGCACACTAACGATTTTGCAGGGAGAAAAAAAGGACGAAGAAGAAGAAGAAGAAGCAGCGATTCAGAAGATTTGTTTTACGAGCCTTTCGCTCGTTCTCCCTGTTCTGGCCCGAGCTTTAAAGGAACGATCCAACTGCCTTGGCAAAGATTATTCGAACGGTGCTGTACCACTACGCGCCTGCAGCAGCCACGGAAATCGGTACAATTTGTTTTGCTCGGCTTCCAGATTGTTGTTACGCGAGTTTTTTTTTCTTTTTTTTTCATTGCTTCTTGGTCTTGGGTGTATTCTGTCGGACCGAAGCTGTACTACAGCGCGGATGGAGAGTATGTACGAAAATAGGGATCTAATCAGCCTTGATCCAGAATGATTCATCGGCTACGATCGACCAGAATGGTCTTGCAGTTTTACGTTAGATTTCTTATTCGGAGAAAAAATAAACTATTTTGAAACTTGGTTACGCACTGGCAGTATCGTAATAATGCAAATTTTGACAACCACCTCGAATCAATTGAACTGGATATTGATAATGTCGGAAGTAATTCGAAACTTTTCCATGAAATAGCTACCGATGTGACTTGCGGAATGATGTATCGAAGATCTGTCGGGAACAAGAAAGTTTTCTCAATTAATTTCTTGGAAATTGTTTGAGGCAGTCGAAGTGGGTCACTAAATCGACGCTCATGCGGTACAATACTTGTAACTACTAACTTTTTCAAGACATTAACTTCCCTCCGTGTAATTTCTATATAAATTAGTCGATAATTCTTTTATTTAGCAGTAGCTTGACTTCCTTTCCTTAATTTGACTACATAGCATTCATTGCTACTGTAATATCAGCTACCTTCTCAAAAATCCCTTAATCCTTATCTTCTTTCCGATCTGTTACAAAAGCTGAATATATTATATAAAATCAAATTACAACCAATCCACCCTAAATGAAGACTTTATTCAAAGAAACAATATGACATGATTCCATCTGACGTCTTAGAGTAAATCTATAGAACGATTACTAATTTTTCAGGGAGTTTATATTACACCCTGACGTTTCAAGCGTCTAGATTTACTTGGCACGTGTCCTTGTCTAATTCGTAGATGCCCTCATTCGAGAAATTTGGACGGCTCGAATTACCGAACAAGAAGCAGAAAGTTCCAGGTGTAGCTAATCGAGGAATTTTCAAGAAACTCAATCTTCAAACGCGCTTATAAATACAAGCAGGTGGCAGCTTATATACTTACGGTCCATGTCAGAGTTTCTCATAATTTTTATTAAACTCAAATTGTTGATAAGTAACTAAAATGTGTTACGTGGTTCTTACAGAATGATTAATCAAGTAAAATTTATTATTTAAAGAATCAGCAGTTTGAATGAAATAAAAATACAAAGACTTTGTTGTTCAGCCTCGGACATCGGAATCAATCGGAACAAAGAGTCTCATCAGAAACTCCAATATTTACTTAATCTCCCAATCACGGTAGGGAAGTAACCTTATTGTAACTTATAATAAGTAACATTATTGACAACCAATTACGATTGCGATCTACGCAAATATACACAGTCATGTGCTATTTCACAGTATCGCAATGTCTTTTGGTTTCTCGCAATTATCTCAACAAATTCTAGAAGTACCCTTACATTTAAGACTAATGAAATCCCTATGCTAGAAAAAACTCTTCAATCATAGTACATAATTAAAACTGTACAAGAAGTAGCCGCTGTTATCAAAGGTACAAGAACAAAAAACGTGCTTGGAGATCTTCGGTCAGAAAAATGAAAGCAGCGAGTCGAGCAAAAAAAAACGAAGTAAATTAAAAACTCTACGTCTGCACTCTCTCTAGTGCGTGCGTGAAAGGCCGATTCATCATCCTTCTCGGTCAGAAAGTGATAATGATAAAATATCAATGGAGAGATACCGCGATCAATCGCTGAGGTAAGTCATTGCGTCTATACGTTGGAGCGCAAGAAAACCTGTTGCGACGATCGATAGATCGATAGCAAACCTCTTTCTCTCTCTCTCTCTCTCTTTCTCTCTCACTTTATTGCAGCCGGGTTCGGGTTTGGTTAAAAGCAATCGTGCTGCGCAAGGTTTGTGGATGCATGACCATGGAGTCGTAAGTCAGGTATCGGTTAAAGAAAATCTTTGTATTTATTCGGTGTGGCGCGGAAAATGTATTTAATTCAGTGATCTTGAAATTAGTAAAAAATATATTATACTTTTATCAGTATACGTAGCTTCGAATTATGTGAAGAAAACTGTCATTTCTCTGAGGTAAGATAAAGAAAAAACATTACGCTATCCAACGAAATACTCGTGGATTCAGCAATAAACTCATAACATCGATTGCAAAAAGATAGCGACAAATCATGGATTACGCAAAGGATTATAAAATTAATTGAATAATTTTACGATCACTGCTAATATTTTCACACTTTCTACAATTAACCGCGAGTAATCGATTCTGAACGTGGCCAGCAACCGTGACCAAAATAATCGAGAGACAATCTCAAAAACAATTTCCCTGAAATTACGCAAGTGCCGCCAAAACGTTCAATCTTATCATACGCTCTATTTTTATAATAAACCAAATGACTGCAGTTCAAATTGAGATTCATCGTAAAGCTCGAGGTGGATGGCGCCCTAGAGCTTAATTGTCTAATGAAATTGCAACACGATACATCTAGGCCATTTCACGAGCCCTTAAAATATGCCCGAAGGCTCCCCCCGTATTGAAGTGCCTCGAAGAAGTAGCAGCAAAACAACAAGAAAAAAGACAAGGAAACACGGAAATAACGTGTATATATCAATCGTTGCCTTGAGGGACGAGAGAAAGAGAAACAAGGAGACAAACTCCTCACCTCGAGGCTCGATTTCACGGGTCTAAGACCCGCTTCTCAATGTATATAAGGTAGAATCCTCGATGAAAGTTTTATTTGCTGGTTTCTTGTTTCTAGTAGCGGTGTATATTGTTGTTGATGTAATTTTTTTTTTATTACCAGTACTTTCTACGATCAATCAAAATATCTTGAATCTGTCGTAAATTCTCTTTATAATTGTATATATACGTTCGCCACAGGAAAATTGGAGTAAAGTCCGAACCTGCAATCCTCGCAAACAAAAGGCGAGTCCAGATATTCAAAGGTGATAAATATAAGGGACAGCGCAATGGCTTTTATACATACGGCCGATGCCCATGGGGAGTCAAAGAGACGAAACGAAAAGCAATAAGTCCGCGAGCACCGCACAAAAGAGCTCGCGCTCGCAAGAAGTTTCTGTCGCTGCACGGTGCGCGAGCGCGTATACGAGCGATTAACTCTTTCCGTTCGTTTTCACTTGGAGGTCGAGAAGAGAGGGACACATCGGCCGAGGTCTCTCTTTCCTCGCCGGTGAATATAATACTTTGCGTGCAGCTCCTCCTTCTTTCTCCCTTTCTTTCAATCCTTTGACTCTCTGTGGGCTTCCAGTCGGTGAAGGTCCTCTAGCAAGTTACATATTATATTCTCATGCCGAACGCAAGAAATATATGTATAAACGAAATGGTCTTATTTCGCCAGCTGTGTTGTGATTGATCGTAATTGCGGCGAGGGATTACGATTGTTCGGCTGAATTGGCATGTTTGAGAGAAAATCGAGGGTACGATGGAACAGTGGAGCTGCGCGCGCGGGCACGTGTAAATTGTGAAAGGTTAAGCCCAAGGTGCGTGTGATTCAGCGCTTTTTGCTCCTCTATATTATACTTACTCGAATCTCTTTTCAATGGTTTGTTGTGATACACGCGCGTGTATATCGGAAATTGTATTCTCTCAAAACAAAGATGTGGTTTGTTTTGTTAAAATTCACTTTCTCTCGAGTGTGTATATCGAAGCCTATCGTGTATCCTACGATAATAGAGTCGATCCTCGAGTCGATCGCTTACGTAACCGCAACGATATTTTGTGCAAACGGGATTTATCATGTATTTGTAAGCTCGTGGCGTTGATTCTGCGGTGATGTGGAAAAGTGAGGCAGCTTTGAACTTACTTACACTTTCTACACGAGCATTCGCAGGCGTTCCACCTATATACATGTATAAGAAGAAATGCATAAAGAGAAAATGAAAGAGAGCTGGTGGCGTGCCATATACGTATAATAGAAAAAAAAAGGACTCTGTCGCTGTATAATGGTAGGAAAGAGATGAGTCGCGTCGTCGTCGCGACTGCGGATATGAAATGGCTGATTCTTCGCATATTTCCCACATCTGTATACCAGCTCGCATATAGCTACCCTCGCGACATAGCCAAGTCAAGACTCGCTGAGAGAGAGAGAGAGTGAGAGAGGAATCAATTTGCGGGCGAGAGGCCAACGACCCTCCCCCTTTTTTCATATCTCTCTTTGATACATACACGCATAGAGAAATCCAAAGTGCACCCCGACAAATACTCTCGCGACTACCTGAGCTCTCTCTTTATGCAACGCACGCCCCTGCGAGGCTCGTGTGTGCCGCCGCCGTATGTACGTTTCCTTTCATTGCACGCGCGTGGCTCATCTGTCTCTCTCCTTCTCTCTCTCTCTCTCTCTCTCTCTCTCTCTCTCTCTCTCTCTCTCTCGCTTTTACGTGCGTATATACACGAGTTATTTAGCGCGGACGCGGAAAAAGATGTAGGATGAAAAAAGGGGGTAGAACGATGCGCTTCGAGCGCTTTTCCGCGGCCACTTTTTACCGCGGTCTGGGATATGGTGCACACTATGGGCGCGTTTGAGGCCCCCCTCTATATAAACCTTCTTTCTTTTTGCCGCTGCATGCTTTGGAAAAGTGAGTGGAGAGATTTTTTGCGTGGAAGCGTTTGCGATGTGCTTTTTTTTTAAATACAGGAGTTTGGGGCAGACGCATGCGCAGTTTTTTAAATGTGTTTGCTTTTTTAAATGTAATTTTTTTTCGGTGACTCGATTATTCATCGTGCAACTGATTGAAAAATTGAAGTTTCAAGACAATGGTCAAAATCATTTTGAGAAACTTTCATAAATTGCATAGTTGTTTTATAGATGCTTTGAAATGTAAACCGAGGATAAAATTAATTAATTTTAATTAGACGAGAGTTCAAATAAAACCTTCCCAAAGGAACAGGGATTCACTTCGACCTACATTTTCACTGAATTGCAAAACTTTAGTTCCTGGCAGCTATTTCTCACTCTATCACAACCAGCCTGCTATTGCATTCCGTTTAAAACACGACCAAAAAAGCGGAGAGCAAACCCTTCAAAAAGCTCGAAAGAGAAGAAAAAAAATTGACTCGACCTACATCGTACGCAAATTTGCGAATCCTCGAAAAAGTACACAGCTCTTTTTCGTCAACGACTCGAGGGCGCATGTTATAGCGTAAAGAAACGCGTCATTTTACTTTCCTTCAAACGGCTCGTTTAGTCGCTTTACGTATTAAGTATACGACACAGGATCGACATTTGAACCTTCTCCGGTTTTATATATATATATACGCGACAACAACTTTCGCCTCTCGTGCCAGTAAAATCGTGCTTTTCGCGCGCAATAACAAGCGGTGCGGATAATTAAATTCAAAGAAGCTCTCGCATCGCTGATATTTACGGTCGTGAGTCACATTACGAACGGACGAATTAAAAGCTGATAAAATAGACATTGCTGCGCTTGTAGATAAGAGGAATACTTTTTAACTGTAATTATAGGTATATTCGAGGAATATCAATTCTCAGTTCGGTTGCGATGAATTTAACATTGAAATTACAAGCGAATTCTAATTAAGCGCACCTCCGTGTAACATCAGTGTAAATTTTAAATTCAAAATAAACACATTTAATTGCTTGTCGTCAGTTTACTTTCATAATTATCCCAGTTATTTTGTTACAATCGGCACAGCATAAATTTGTTTAGTCAAGCACATTTCATGAATTTGAAAATTACAGGTTCGAGAGTACGTTGGCCAGACTGAAAGTATTCCGATGTTAATATCCAAAAGTTTTCACGCTCTATTTTATCCATGTCGAAGAATTTTGCAAACTGCTCGAGTTCAAAAGTAGTTCACACAGCCACAAGCATTTGTGCCCGCGTGAAAGAGCGGATTCTTCTCATGAATATGATAGTAAGCGCGGTATATCGACTTAGTATGCGAGACTGACTCATAGCAATAAATCGAATCGATGATTTCTCTTTTACTTTTGTTTCGAGCATAATTTTTGGCACGTAGGATCGCTTCAATTCAATTTCTGGTGAATAATTGAACAGATTAATCATGCCGTGGTAGCACTTCTGTTTGTGATGTGAATTTCCATCGAGATTGCGCTTATGAATATGGCTAAACTAATTCCCAAAACAATCGTTGCTTTTAAATATTATACATTATCAAGATATGCAGGTCTGCTAAAAGAAGAGCTTCTACAAAGGTTCGCCGTACATCTGACTTAAATCAATGTCCCAGATCAAAGCTAATCAATTATCTTCTCCTCTTTTTATTCATCACGAGGAAACACCAAGAACTCGATCATACACCGTATTCCAACACTTGGATATACAAAATATATGCACACGAAGTCAAGTATACTGCACACGATTCGATGCACATCGTAAATAAAGAGAGGAAAAAAAATCGTTCCCAGCATGCGTTACACATAACACTTCCGCTCCTCGTACACGAGTCCGCACCGAAAGAAAGTTCGGCATGTGTCGTCAAACGAAAAAGAAGCGAAAAACCGGAATCATCCGCGAGCTGCTCACTCTCACCTCTCGAGCTCAGCTCGAGCGGCGCGGCGCACCAGGCCATTGTCGTAATGAGGCGAGAGAGATGCGCACATGGCTTATTCAAATGAGACTTCGCGACGGTCTTATATCGCCTCTCGAACACACACCATGAGGTAGAGAGGAAAACAACTCACGGACTCGTGCGAAAATTGCAGCGTTCTGTATATTTCGTTCTGTAGGCTCTATGTATACGTGAAATGCGAGCTTGGATCGCTCGATCCGGGATTTGTATATAATTATTTCGAAAATGACATCTATCCTTGGACTTTCTTTTTTTTTCTCTCCCGCGTCAGCGACTTTACTTTCTTACGTGTTTTACTTACACGCTGTTGACATTTTATGGAAAATGTGCAGCGAGGCTCGAGCCAAGCTGAATAACAATTTTGATGAGGCTGCATAAAATAGTCCAGGGTTCGTAGGAGTCGGGCGTTCTAGTTCAAGTGTAATCGTCACCTAATCTCCATATATTTTTTCCAACTTCTTGACTACGTTGTATAAAATATATGGCAAAGAGTCACAATTATTTTTCCTCGAAATACAAAGGGTACCTTAACTTTATTTATAACGTGTCCAAGATCCAGCTTTTTGCTTAACGACAAAAGCAAGTTACCGACTTCATTATAAATATTTACAATTATTAGGAAAATTGGAAATTCCACGTGCCACAAACCTTACCCTTCATCCCATTTCGCCAAACGATCTGCCAAAAAAAGAGGACTCTCTTTGGCAGTAAAACTGAAGCTCAGCCAAAGAACAAACTAACAACGCGGAGAGAGAGAGAGAGAGAGGGGGGGGGGATCCACAGACTCCCAAGCATCACGTATATACTTTCGTCCCCTTTCATCCCCTTTCGAACTAACGACCCCGCACGCCACCGTCCTCGAGTGCTTTGCTTTTTCGGTCTCGAGAGAGAGAACGTCGCCAGACGCACTGCGACGAAGCAGAGGGTAGAAAGAGAGAGAGAGAGCGAGAGAGGAAAGAGTAGAAGAAGACGAAGAAGCAGCAGCAGCAGCGGTGGCTCACCCACCCCTAGACTAAGGGAGAAAGAGAGAGAGAGGAAGAGGGGCAGAAATGCTTATCACCCCCTTTGCCCGGACAATTTAATGTCTGTCGACTGCAGCGGACGGGAATTCTCGCGCGCACACGCCTTTCTTGCGCGCTCTCTCGTGTGCAGGGCTGCAGTATATGGCTGTTCGTGCTCTCTCTCTCTCTCTCTCTCTCTGCACGCCGATGCATCGCTAGCTGGCTGCTACTGCTCCCTTTTGTTCCCATTGTACTTCCATTATTTTCGCTCCACCACTGAATTCTGGCCGTGCCAATTTCAGCTGTGTGCAGTGCAGCAGTTCGCGCCGCGCTATATAGTTTATGCGCAGGATCCGTGTCCTTTGTCCAAGAAGTAAGATTTTACGGGTTATCGAGCGAATTGCAGTGTACTTACGTATTAGCATTTGTGTAAAGTATTTTGTTCGAGTATCTGACAGCTTCCGTATGATCTGATCGGCCAGTTCACTTCCAACATATATTATAAGCTTCTGCACAGGATAATCAACGTACTTAATTTTTACGATGAATACATTGAATCGAAACGTTGCTATCGAATCGCCTATCGAAATTTACCGTACAAGTCAGAATTTCGATGCTTACAATAAATCGATAAAAGAACATGAAGTTTTTACATAAATTATGTATATACAGGGCAATTTTGTACGCCTATATATATAAATTGGCTTCTACTTTTCACCTCGTGCGTGGGGGGATACGATGAGCGTATTTTCGAATCGAAAAAAATTCTCCACTTTCACTGTTGAGCGGAGCAACAAACGCCTCGAGCTGTGCAAACCACTAAAGCGAAGCGAAACGAACGAGAACAGGGATGAACAAAGAGGAAGAGAAAAAAAAGGAATAAAGCACGAAACGTGCCTTTGATCCTGTCGAAACCTGCACGAGAAGGTACGGTATATACGTGCAGGTATGTATATGGCGAGTGAAGGGCAATGATTCATGTCTGGACCCTCTCGGCTAGAGATTTAGGATACGAGAAATTTCGACACCTGAAAAGCATACGAGCGTTGGGCAAAGAAATTTTGGAAAGATCACGTGCGCGCTCGATTTTTGTGCTCTCGGATATAAGGTGAGAAAAACAGCTCTTTTTTTGTCAGTTAACTTAACGCAGCTTAACGACTATATAATTATAAATTACTCGCCATTTGTGTTTTTTTACCATAAAATAGCACACGGTCTTGTGTAACAGAGGCATTACTTATAAAAAAAAATGTTCTATTTTTACAATACCGTTATTGAATGTGTCGCTGTCACAAAATGTCTTCAAATACTAGCTAACTTTGATACAATCTGCTTTTTGCAGGATTAATTCCATCTTTTATTTACAATACTAAATTTTAAATAAACCCTCACTGATCAATTTTACGAATCAATCATCGCGTCCAATAAATTCGATCCTCCTATTCGCACTTTCTGAAAACTCGCACCTTCAGTATAACTTGTTCGATAAATCTATAATAATCGTCATGGCTTCTGTCGCCAGCCAATTAAGTCACCCAGTAGTATTTTCAAGTCCGCCACTAAATCGAATCACCGGGATCGAACTGTGCGCAGAAGGCGAGACAAGCTACGCGATGAATCACCGCAGCCGCGCCGCAGCACAGACGAGCTCGAAGGAAGGATTTCTTCGCTGCAGGAGAGGAACTGTGCGCGAAGCTATACGATTCCTCCTCCTGCGCGAGAGCGGCGCGAAGGGGCCAAATCTCCTCCGTCCGGCTGACCTGGAAACTGACCTGGAAGTGTACCGCCTTATAACTCTCTGCCGCAGTGAGATCCCGTTATCCGCTCATTGTCCCCGTCCACACATACATACACACACTTTCAGACACCGTCGTCTACACATATTGAATGAACTCTTCGAGAGAGAAAGATAGGAGGCAATAATATCGAACTATAGCGGCTGCTATAAAATATCTATCAATTTCGATTAGCTATTTTTGCGCAGATGCACACTTTGAAATGCAGCAGCGATTAGCGTACATAACGTATACAATGTGATTGATTTATACAGTGGTAAGAGGGAGAGAGACAGACATAGTGAGAGAGAGAGAGAGAGAGGATCCTTACGGTTCTCTTATCTCGCGTGATTTATTTTACGAATTTTTTTAGAAAGCCGGACGATAATGCGGAAACTGCACACACGGACGTCGACTCTGCTCATAAACTGCTTCTCTCGAATAAACTTTCCTGCGCAGCAACAATGCAGCCGTCGATAGTTGTCCGCCAACTACGGAGAGATAAGATATGCGGAACATTTCAATTGTTTGACGATTATTAATGTATTTGCCGATTTTAATTAACGATAATGCTGCACGCGCGCGCGCGCGCGCGTACGAATTGGTAACAGAGTCGTTTATTTTGATGGGCTTCCGAATGGTAGCGAGTGACAGCCAATTTTGACGCGCCAAATTGCTCGCAAGAAAGACGCAAGAGAGAAAGAGAGAGAGAGAGAGAAGATTTTTACGACGATCGAAAATTACTGCAACCGCGTCATTCCTGAGATCGCGCGCGCTCGCAACCAATATAGGAAAGTTGGAAACTTGATAGAGTGCCGTCGATGCCCGATAGCCTAGATTCTAGGAATATTGATTCTACAGAAATGGCTTTCCATGTGGTTGATATTAGTGATAATGGCGATGGTGCTAACTGAATTACTGCAAGTGCAGGGATGGAAATGAAGGATGAAACCTTTTGGGATATGCAACGGTAATGTCAACGTTGATGGAGCTTTTTCGATTCCTATCATCGAATTTAATCGTAAATATTTGCAAAGACTGTCTATTGTTCTCTGCGTTTATTTAAATAAAATATATGCGGTAATGAAACGACTTTCCATCATCTTAAACGGCCTTATCGGAAAATAATTCGATTTAACGATTAGGTAAGTGGCATCTAATAAAGAAAGATATAATGGTTCCCTTCGCTTTATTGAAAGTGTAACGACCAAGCGATAGATTATCCCGTGCTCGCTTCATCCATCTATATATATCTACCGCTCCAAATGTTCAGGAGTCAACTCACTAATCCTATACGAAGCAACGGTGTCCAGTCGACATGATAAACAGGATCCGCGCGCACCAGCAACTGTACACGTCATCACAGCGATTGTCGAAACCGACTACTCATCACCGTTGGACCTCGACAAAAAATACCGTAGACTATATACTCTTAGGACGATTTCCACGTACAAGCCTTACCAAATCGTATTTCGCAATCTTGACCGTCGAGTTAAGTGACCTTTTGGATGAATCAGCCCTATATGCTATTGGAAGAAAAACCTAACATACTAAACTTTAAGAAAGATTCTTTTTTGAGACTGGCCGAGGCTTCATTTGCAATGTCACGTTAGCAGTCACGGACGTTCAACTACAAGATTCTCATGATATTTCCGGTGTTTTTTGTTTGTTTAATGCGTGTATGACAAAGCTTATATGACCAAAATTAATGTATTTTGTCGCAAAAAAAATGAGGGCCATCAGTAAAATTTAATACACAACTTTTCTCGGTGTAATGTTACGTGATTAATCACATGATTTTAATCAGCGAAGAGAATCAATTGTGTTCGGCAAGTCCGTTGTTTGCTCAAAATCTCTAGAGGCCAAGATCACATCTAGATCCCAACGTTATACATATATGTATACACGTGTCTCGAGTTGCTCTCGATGCTTTCGGAGCTTTCGAGTCGTGGCAGTCTGTGTACAAGGGTATACGTGTCCCATTCACCGGCACGTGTGTCTTACCTTTGTTGAGCTCGATCTCTATATGTGTATATAACTCTACTGGTATACAGATTTCTCGAAGCAAGCGAGCTCCACATGAATTGTAAGACGACGAAAATGCATAATGTTAATTTATGGCATATGCTTTGGGACGTACGCGAAGTTTAAAAGGTGTTTCGACGCGAAAGATCTTGAACTCGATTTTTGACCGCGCGACGATCGCGAGTCACTTTTGTTACAATTCAAGCGTAATATTAACCTAGTAGACGCGTCTCTCTGGCTGAAATTTTAATGTAAGTGAGGAGTCGCGCTGAGCTTGTGAATGGGATCGAAGATAAATTACTCGATTGATAGGATTCTTAGGTCACAGTTTAATCTAGTCATAAGCTGGAAAAATCTATAAAGGCGAGTGTAAATTAGCTTGGAACAGAACAATATCGAACATTGTTTCATGAACTATTGCGATGCAGTTAATTTTTATACTTCCACTAAAAAAATTTTCTGTTGTCTATTATTCCACTTTAGTATCTACAGAGTAATTTGTTTAGAGTAATCACTGGAATGAACAAACAATCGTTACAGCCTGTTCTAGAAGAATCATTACATCAAAGTTGTATACTTTGAGCTAGAAGATTACGGTAAAAAATGTTTGAAAAAGAGAGTCAGACTCACCAGACTCATTGAGAATAAATGTTAGCAATAAGCATACATGCAGAAACTCTTGCTTACCTGAAACAGAAATTTTGAAAATCATTAATAATTGATTCTTATGTGTTAGCGCAGACATTCAATTGTCTTAAATTATAAATGCACATTAAAAACATATATTTTGTATATAGAAAGTGCACGTAATTTACTTCATGCTAATTGCAACGAAACCACACAACAACAGCGTCATGCGCATTTCAAAGAATTAAATACGCGCAATTTGAAATCTCTGTTTAAATATATATAATTCCAAACTACGTATAATCTGTGGCCACTTTATTAAATGTTCTTCAGAGAGACGGGGCGAGTCTCTTTTCTTTCAACTCGACGGCAGTCCCGAGTGCATTGCGAAAATCTTGGTCTTTCTTTCTCATTGTAATATTTCACAAGAAGCCAATGATTTTCATTCCCCTCTTTCCTCAAACAGACGGAGACTATCTCAATCTGCCAGAGAAAGGAAAGAAGGAGAGTATTATAACGTAGCAGATTTTTTGTGCTCTACCCATTGTACGTATACGTGTGTACCTGTATTTGCACATTGTAGCGCACAGCAGGAACACCACTCCCGCATATATGTATATATGCTCTCTCGTTTCATGGACAAGTATATATTTACCAACTAATTCGACAGAAGGTATATACACTTGCTGCAGCGGAGAGTCACGAACTCGGGCTCCTCGATTCTTCGAAGCAAGTTTATTAATATTCAAGGGCTATTATTGCACACCACAGAAGAATGATATTGGCAGGGATGCTGCTGCTGTGTCTTGTGCTCGTTCCTGCGCTGCCTTTTTGCGGTATATACACCGCTGTTTTTACATGGCATTGAAGTGCACGCTTGATTTTCAAAAGCTATAAACTCGTGTTAGAGGAGTGGAAGCTCTGCCCTCAACTTGAGATTATTGAAGGTGTATACTTGCGATGAAGTTGCAGGTGTGATTTTGTCGAGATTTTTTGTCGGTATAACGGAAGCAGCTTCGACAAACTTTTTTGTGCAAGGCACAACACAATCCTTTTATTTTTAATTATTGTTTAAACAATTATAGCTAATCGAACATACCAATTATTGGTAAACCAATAACCGATCGTACCTGCAGAAAGAACTGCTTCAATGCACTTTAAAAGCATACAGCTTGCATGTAACTAACCCACAAAGAAAATGTTAAGAGGGGTGGGTGAGTTCGATTAGCACTCAGACTCTTGGCGCTCGTCGAATCAGCGGAGCGCATCGCACGCGGAGAGTCCCTCGATAGGCGCACTTTATTGTACATCATATTGTGGGTACACGCGATCAATCAGATCATCTTGTCGCGGTGCGCGCAACACACAAATCGATATCGCCATTGAATAATTGATGAGCTTTCTTTAATTTTTTTTCTCCCTCTCTCTCCTTTCCACTGATTACAGTGTGTATCCTGCTGTGTTCTTTTTTTTTTAGTTTCGTATTTCTATATCGTGTGTTTCTATACGGGCAAAAATCGCGGATGAATTTATGGATGAAGTGAAAACGATGCGCAGTGCACAGATATATATAGGCGAGCGCATTTAGCGGTCTACAAAATATGTAGACTGGCGTGTGCACCTTTCGTAAAAGTTGGTTAACCGTTGTGTCTTGTGCAGCTCTTGGAGTTCAATGTAATCCATCGAGATTTCTATTATAAATAAATCTTGCGAATTGACGGCGAGGAAAACTGCCGTTTTGTAATGTGCAAACTCTTTTTAGATGTGCACTAAAATGAATTGCATTATCATTTTTACGTCGTTGTTAAGTATCTTGTATATAGACGTTTGATTGGAAAGCGCAAACGTTTCTAAACTGAGTTTGGTCTGGAAGAAAATGTTTACGATTAGCTCTATCGACACATTTTACAAGCCACGGTTTTTATGCCAAGTTTCTTAATGCAAAATGCTGGTTAAATGGAAAATGGAACGAAATCGAAGAAAAACAATTATTCGAACGCGACGAGCGAATCTCCGTCTGAGCTCAGCGACTTGGAAGATGCAATTGGTGAGTAAATAAATCGCGCGTAACGAAGCACTGCAGTCCTCGGAGTTATAAGCTTACCGGCAATGGATTCAGGATGCGTACGAAAGATTCCGCGTCCCCGCGAGTGCCTGACGCGACAGCTCTTAGGCCATGGCGCACACTTTAAGAGAACAAGAAACAAGATTTAAGACGCAAGATATACGAAAGGAATTGGTTACTTTACCCGCCGTACGATACAAGTTCTTAAATAGTGGGATAGAAAAGATTATATGGCTCGAATCGAGTTAAAATTATATTGGCAATGGTGAAAAAAATAATGACGAGGAAATGTAGAATTGGTAATCTGATAATTCATCAAATTTATGATAATTTAAGTCGATGCAAATACAGTGATCGAAAAATTAAACGATACGCACGAACGAGAAAATAAATAATGATTAGATGATGAGGCTCCGGCATTACACTGTAATTATAAAATATCAATGTACATGGCCGAACGTGCTCATACGAGTTATTAGCGGCATATACTCATCGGCGGTGCTGAATATTTTAATATTGCAGCTAAATAATAATTAGGGCTTGTTACGTTGTAGTGTATATACAACTTGCTTATTTGCAAAGTGATTGAGCTTAACGTACGTGAATGTTTTTAAGTGCACACCTTGTAAAACGTCCGATTACGACTTGACGATTTGACGCTCTTGTGCACTTTCACCATTCGAATCTGCATCGCTGGAGCGCAACCGAATAAAAGTCTCAATTCGTTATCTTCCTTAATAAAAAGCGATTCTATAATTGGGTTGAACAGCTGTCAAAAGTATATCCGACGCTCGTTCTCTTCCGTTCGCGTACAAACAAACCTTATACGATTTGCAAAAACACCGATTTATTTCTATCGATCTGCAGAGCGTTCGATTTTTGTCCCTCTCTCAAGGGAAAATGCACGACAGCATCGCTACAGCAAAACGAGTTAACGCCCCAGCGACTTAACGGCTTGACAACTACGCGGGCTGTGGTGCACAAAAAGCGCGAGTATATAGCGATTCGCGAGGGGATACGTTATCGCGGCGGCATCTGAACCTAACGAGCTGTGTGCACCTCTCTCTCTCGCGATTATCCAGCCCCCGACGGTTCGATGCTTTTCGCTGATTCGCGTCATTATCGAATTATTTGCCCGTATGTACGTAATATTGAACGCTGCATTATAATTCGTCCTATTCCGTAATATTTTCTCGTTACCGTTGAGTTATGATGTACGGTATAACATATTGTTTGCTCGGAATAAATTGCGGGATGCATTGATTTTTTTTTGCTCCTCCTTTCGTAATTGAATTTGCTCTTCGCTGAGTGTGTGCTTTTAGCTATTTTTTTTTGTTCACGTTTACCTAAGACCGAATGGAATTTTGTCCTGAACTAATATTCCTCCGCATGCAGCGAACACAAAATTCGTTTATTCTGCAAAAT
Organism: Megastigmus dorsalis; assembly: GCA_900490025.1. Classification (NCBI taxonomy): domain Eukaryota; kingdom Metazoa; phylum Arthropoda; class Insecta; order Hymenoptera; family Megastigmidae; genus Megastigmus; species Megastigmus dorsalis. The sequence goes on along the minus strand of UELU01113611.1, from coordinate 51,520 downwards.
TCCGCACTAAAATCTATTTATACCGTGGAAAATTCAACTTGGCTACATGAATGTTATAAAACAAAATTTTCCTTAAAAAATATCGTGAATCGATACAAAGTACAAATTGAATCGCTATATCTTTGTTTCCCTGCGGTCAGCACCACTGAAAGTTCAAATTGCAATCCACCATTGTTATATACATTTGGCAAAAGGGGGTTTGCGCGAGATTAGATAATCGTAGTACCATAAATTACAGCTGAAATAATGAACAGTGTGCACACGTAACCCCAGCCGAGAGAAACACCTACAATAATGAATACCCAATTGACAAGCATCGCAATCCATTGCGTAAAACGCGCCTATGGGATATAGATACGATTAAAGCGTATATATACATACATATATATACGATGTGTAGTACATATAGCGTTTAAACGAAACGTGGTTGTGGCACCGATGCTCGCGACGATGTAATCTCTCACCAAAATGATTCATGCGCCAAAATAATTTAGCCGGCTTAGGCCTCTTTATCTGCGATCTTCGTGTAACTGAGCCGACTGCCGCGTATATAGGTGCCAACACGCACTTAACGTGTATTATAGAGCCAGAGAACCTTTGCAAATCCAATTTCGACTCTATTGGATATATACGGGCGATTATACATTATACACCCGTGGCACTTTTTTCTTTCTTCGATTCGAAATAGCTCATACATATATATTGGAGAGAGAAATGTTTGCCAGGGAGAAAATCGCAAGTAAATTTATTAATAAATAGAATCGCAAGGGGGGGGGGGAATAACGACTGGAGCAGCAAGAATGGTAAAAGCCTATTGGTATGCTATTATCGCGTCGTATCGGTGAACAACAACCGAACCGAGAAGGTGCGTCTCGTTATGTGTGTTATACGGGCCAGAGAGAAAAAGGGAGCGAGAGAAAGAGAGAAGAAGTTTCGTAAGTCTCTAAACGCGGTTTAACGCCATGCCCTATACATGCATAAGATTCCCATGTGTGTGGTGTGTATGTGTACGTGTAAGTCGACACGTGAGACACGTGTGTAAACGCGCATATATTTATAGCGTCAGCGGCCGCGGCTATGATATACACACACTGCACAGACCAGACCCAGAGAGCATTATAACCATTTTTCGCGTTACGTAACTTCCCGGGGCGCAAGTGCATATAGCTGGAGTTTAGGAAGACTAACGTGTCTGTCTCTCTATGTTTGTGTGTCTGTACGTATTCCCGTATCTAGGGAACGACCGCACCGATTTCCATCTGAAACGTCGCATTTTTTCCCCGTTTCTTTTTCTCATAGTTAAATAACACATTTCGTTCGATTGATCTCTGATAAAATTACATAATTTCCGATCGCGTTTGGATGAAGCGACTATGCGTGGCAGGCAGAAAGAGAGCAGCGAGAGAAAGAGCGAGCCATCCGCGCGAGTAAAAAGGAGAAAAAGAGCAGCGGCAGCAGCATCAGCGAATAAGGAAGCAAAAAAAAGAGAGAAGAGAAAGAGAGAGAGAGGAGGAAGTCAAGAGGCAGTGGCGCGTGTAGCACACCGAGCGAGAGACTCTCGCGCTCTCGACTAGTCAAAGGATAGAAAACACATCGTATCGCGCGCGCGAGAGAATCGCGTCTGGCTCCGACGCCCCGCGCGCTTACTCACCGCTCCACATAAGCTATATAACGCCTCTACGCGCACCAGAGGGAAGAGCAAAGGAGATCGCGAGAGAGAGAGAGAGAGAGAGAGAGAGAGAGAGAGAGATGGATAGATATTTGTTTATTTGTACATATTTACAAAAAGTATAACATATATAGTTTTAAGTATTGCACATATTTTCCTTTAATATTGCAATAAAATTACATCCAGTCGAGATTATTATTGCACTTACTATGATATCACAGTTCTGCTTACTCATATAAACTAAACTATTTAAAAATCAGTCTTAAAATATTGCACAAACCTATTACTAATATCACAGCGCGTCACATAACATACAAATAAACAGAAGTTTTAACATCAGTCAATATCTATCATATAACAATATATTTAAAAAATAAAAAGTCAATCATTCACTCTAATCATTCATTCCTCGACACACTCACGCTAATAAATACACTTTAAAATCCATGTATAGGGGACAAAACGAAATAAGTTAACATACAGCTTATTCGATTGCCCCTAGTGTGACGTGTAAGTCATTCAGTTTAACACTAAAAATTGTGCTTATTACGGAATGAGGTCACAGGCTCTGTCCCTGGATGACTAGGCATCAAGGTCGAGAAGGTGTTTGAGCACTCCTGGCGCCGAGAGTTCTTGCGTATCCCCCCTGCTAACGCACCTGGACTGGTGTTTATTTTATTGAAAAAACTTTATTGAAAAAAGCCGCTATATAACCTGGTTCATTTAGTCGGAGGATTTTATACATTAAAATGGACTCGAGAACCCGAGATCATGCAATTTGCTTAACAGTCTCGAAGGAGAGATGGTGTCAAATGCCTTGCTGAAGTCAAAGGGCAATAGCAAGGTGATCATCCTTCGATCAATGCCTATACGAATGTCATCAGTCAATTTAAGCAGGGCTGTCTGTGTACTGTGATGCTGTCTAAACCCTGCCTGTAAAGGATCAAGAATGCCCGTCCTGGAGAGGTAGCTGGTGATTTGGGAGTGTGGAATCTTCTCAAGCACCTTGGAGAGGAAGCACAGTAGGCCGATGAGACAAAAAAAGAAAAAGTCCGAGACTGAGGATGGAGCGAAAATCTTTTTTAAAGCCACTAACTGAGCCTGCCTCCAAGTACTCGGGAATAAACGAACTATATAATTCACCAACACTGGAAGAGATTTTGCTACAACACTCTGCGGTATGTCATCCGCACCCCTCGCCTGTGATGAAAAATGAGATATGGCGAGAACTACATCTGGGAAAGAAACGGGTTGAAAAGAAAAACCATCGTCAGATGCGGACTGAATAATATCCAATACACTATCTACATTCTCGTTAGGTGCGACTGACATACCCGCAAAGTGAGAGTTCAGCTCTTCCGGGGTGAAACCATGCAACTCCTCCCTGCTTTTCGGCAAGAGGCCGAGATTACGCATTTCCCTCCAAATATCCTTCCTATGATCAAGAGTGTAAGAAAGCTGATTACTAAGATAGGAGGTATGCTCTTGATCCATGCGCATCTCGACCTCATTACGTAGGTGTAGAAATTCATCCAGGAGTACGGCACTGCCAGTCCTTTTATACCGTCTATGCGTAGCGTTGTGTTTGTTGATGAGTAGCTGAAGCTTAGCGCCAATCCATGGGGCTTTTCCTCTGCGAGGAGTAACAGTTTTCATCGGAGCAAGTTCATTAATAGCCTCCAGTAGATTGACACGGAGACATTCAAGCGCCTCATTTATTTCAAGGTCTGATTCTAAGGCATTTGTGGGAAAAATCGACCACTCGCAGCAACACAAAAACTCATCGAGTCCAGTTGAGTTTATCTTATTACAGCTGCGAAAGCAGAAAGTATCTTTAGGAGAATATGCAACATGAATATCGATAGTAGCATCAATTATATTGTGTTTGCTACGAAAGGGGGCCAGACTATTCCCAAAGTCGAGTACCGTATCGTTATCGTCTACAAGCATTATGTCAATCCATGTGTGAGATGCTACAGTGTGATGCGTCGAGCCGTGCCGGATGATCTTAACTGAAAGTTCATCAGCTAACCGCTGAATAAACTCAGAATCAGCAGTCGCCGATAACAGATCTGCATTCAGATCTCCCATGATCATTTTATGGCTGTAGTTACCACAGAGGTCTCTCAAAGTACAGAGAAAGTCAGGATCTTTATTAAAAAATATTTTAGGTGGGCGATAAATCACACCCACAAGAATTGGTGGCGTATTGACCTTTTGAACTTCACAAAAAATATATTCTGGAATACCTGGTTTGCCAGGTCCAGTACTCTTTGAGTTTGCCAGTATTTTAACCTTATAATCATTCCTAATATAAAGGGCAACACCACCACCATTAACATTTCGATCTTGACGCAAGATGCTAAACTTGAACACATCGATCTGAATGAATCGATCATCGACGACTGGGCCTAGCCACGACTCATCGATCCCAAACAGGTGGTAGGACGAATTATCGCTAAGAAATTGACGGACTTGGCCAATGTGAGCTCTAAGAGAGTTCACATTGATAAAACCCGCTCTCAGTCCACTCTCCTTCACCACACCAGCAAAAGAGAGAGAGAGAGAGAGAGAGAGAAAATCGTTGGAAGCACGCGTAAATAGGCGACGTTGCACCGACTGTAGCTGCTGCTGCTGTTGCTGCACGTCTTGGAGAAGATGATGTTGTCATTCGGATCGGATGTCATCGCGCGTGGTGAACCGATCAACTCTCTCTCTTTCTTTCTCTCTCTCGCTTTGTACGCTGCAGTTCAGTGCTTTCCATCTATCGCCGTGCAACGCGCGCCAATAAAAAAGAGAGAAAGAGAGATGATCTCGTTCACGTGCTCTCGCGCGCAGCGTTTTTCTCTCCATCGATGCCGTGGCCCGAAAGCGACGATCGGAATCCGATAAAAGAGAGCCTCTGTGTGTGTGTGTGTGTATGTGTGTGTGTGTATGCGAGCTTTCTCTCTCTCTTTCTCCAGGATATATGTATGTTCGTTCTGATAGCGTGCGGCTTTTTTTCGTGTCGCACCCGCCGCGAGAGAATATCACACGTGGAGATTTTTCGAGGAAAAAAAAGTGTGCGAGCGTGTGTGTGTATATGTGTGTATGCGGGTGGTATTATGACGTCGTGTATACCGAATGGCAGTTTAAGTGGTTCGGATGATGTTTTCATTGCGGCTGTTTTATAAGTGGGTAGTTTGTGCGTGCGTGTGTGTGAGAGAGAGAAAGACAGAAAGAGTGAAATGGGAGAGTTGAATGTGTCACGAGGAGTGAATGAGCAAACTGCTGCGAGCTTTTGTGCTTATACGGAATTTTCGGGATAATTCGATCTTGATTCGGCTAATCAATATGCTGCGGGAACATTATATCATAGCCGTAATTCAAAAGTATTTGACATGAAATGTCTTGATCACTTTGAAAATTGAAGAAATGCATCGATAACAAATCGTCTTGGGAACTCGCGAATCACAACTTCACTGTACACATAACAGAGATAAATATTATAGTAAAACAATGCAAGCGATTTCCTTCATTCTGACCATAAGTAAGTGTGGAAAAGTCATGCCGGTAGAGAACGTCTCGAATCTTGTAAAATTATTTTCCACGCCGCGTATATACGTGCAGCAGTTTCGGAGAAAAAAGAGCCCCCGATCTCATGTAAACGCGCCGCCGCGTGATAAACGTACGGTGCGTGACGCAATGAAACGTTTCAGGTGACTATATACCTATAGGAACATGACAAAGGAATTTCAATGGGAGAATTCTCGCTCGCGCTCCGGCATGTGTGCTCGCGTGGAAGTGAACAAGTATGCGAGCGAGCGCTAAGGAGGAAACCACGAAAAATTGGAATCCGTGTGTATATAATAGGTATGTGTGGCTCCGCGCGTGATATGTGTAAAAATTTTAAACGCGTCTTCGATATTTTACCGGGCAATGGCTTCGTAGCGATAAGCCGTTGAAAATTTCGATTGAAAACTTTAACGGTAAGCCAATTGAAGTGTTTTTTTTTATGGATTATAACTGAAAACTTTTTAAATTTTACGTTCTCACTATACCGCAATGTATATCTTTTACGTATATGCATTTTTACAAATTCAATCGCACAAAGTAACTGAATTTTCGTATTTTCAGTGCACGCTGATTTGATGTACCGTCCAAAAGACTAGCGCAGCATCTAAAATGTATACAGTATAAATTTTCTATCGTGCAGAAGCTGGAGAGCTTCTGTATATACATCAGCTGCAACTTGACGCGGCGCGCACGACGACCTTAACAAGTATTTTACTATAAACGAAGTCTCGAAGGCTGCTTTGACCCGTTTCGATACTATACTAACGAGAAGTTGCAAGTGTATCGCCTATACCGATCCTCGTCCACTCTCCGTCCAGCCCATTAAAACTTTATATTCACTTCTACATTGCGCTATTATATTAAACTATATATATATAT
>UELU01113611.1:0-45397 GCA_900490025.1 Megastigmus dorsalis | reverse complement strand
TGCTCAAAAACCACATCCTTATAAATTTAACTGCAGCACACAAACATTATTATTTACCTCTTCCCCTAATAACGCGGCACTTAAAAGTCTCTTGCCGAGGTAAGTATATATAAACGAAGAGAAAAAGAAGTCGCGTGGTGGTGGTGGTGGTGCCGTGCGCCGCGCCTGACGTCAGTCGCGTAACACTTTCGGGCCATTGTGGCGTCACGCAGCTCACGCGTAAACTCACTGTATCGTGTTCTTTTGGTTTTGAGAGTGCGAAAGAAAAGGGAAAAGGTTTACTGGCGTGCAGCGTTCACTGAGAGCCTTTACATATATATCAGATCGAGCGATATATATATATACGATTTCAAGAGCTGACGACGACTTTCTCTATCGACCGGCGCCTAAAACTTGATGCATAATTGATATTTCGAAAGCTTATGACTAACAGAAAGAAACAGAAACAAACAGAATAAGAGTTTATAGTGTGTTTCGAATGGTTAGAATTTGAGGAGAGTGCATTTGTATGGATTTGTGCAATTAAGTGGAGGAATTGTATCAGTGTCAAAATTGATGTGCATCAAAAAAACAAATCAGAACGGCGAGAGAATGTATACCTTAGCCATCGTCTCCGAATTCCAGAACAAGAGATAAAAAAGACAGCCCAAAACAACCGCGGAGAACAAAAGCCTGACATTTTTCTTCACCTTTATCTTTGATTCCCTTTTTTTTTACCTCTCCTGCACGCGAAAACGGACATGTATACAAAATCGTGCGTCCATCCGTCTCCCTTTAACCCTCGCGTGCCTTCACACATACACATACACACTTTCTCCCTCTTATCCTTATAACAGCAGCAGCTCGTTTCTCTTCGTATCATTTATCTGCTCTCCTTGCGTTCTCGTCTTTCCCCAGCCCCAGAATTTCCTTTGCCGCATATATGTACTTTCGCTCTCTCTCGGTTCTCCTGCTTCTTCTTCTTTCACTTTACTTCCTTTTCTTTGCATCATTTAAAAGACCCGTACTCTCTGGCCACTTGTTGATGCGCCGAGAGAGATCCTCTTTGAAGCTGCAGTGCAGCAGCACTAACGCATTGTTTGGGGGCTTATTTAATCGCTCTCTCCTTTCTTCGTGGATCCGAAGATGTCGAAGAAGGTAGGAAAGAGAGAACATTTTTGATATAGGGGTTGTCTGAAGTGTTTTTACTGAATTAGTCGCGAATGATTGAGTGAGTCTTGGAACAAACTTTTCTCGGTCCAATCCTTTGTTCGGAAGTTCATTATATAAATTAGCAGTTATTTACGAAATAGTGATATAATGTACATATGCAGCAAGTAAATCGTGATTAACGAAAATCCTTTATCTACAAGTAAAACACGATAAATTGTAGATACAATATCGTGCAATTCAATAACATGTATCGCAAACCATTCGAATCCATAACTTTCAGTCCCATTTTCCTAATGGCTCACATTACATGCACTTACAAGTTCTCCAATATAAAAATCCAGCCATAAATCTAAGCCTTTAAAAAGACAAAAAGAAGCAGATATTAACCACTTTCATCGGATACACTTGCACTCGATAGATAAGTTGCACAATCGAATCTGCGTACGTGTTTGTGTGAGTCCGAGAGATCGACGCGTGTATGGTGTACAGTTAGCAACGATAAACACGGTCCAATTCGCGTTCGCTCCACATTCGGATGGTCGTCAATCAATCTCTATGGACTTTGTGAAACGAATGCGTTAGAGTTTGGAGAAAGGAATCAATGGCTGGTATTTATAAGTCCATGTATAGGTGGAAAATGTCGCATCAAGATATATACAATCGATCGGAGCTCTCTTATCTAGGTTGGCCAGGAGAAGAAGCGACTGTGGCAGCAGACTTTTTTTTTTCGTCGGACTGTACACTTGAGATATGCTTGGTATACAGCTTTGCGAAGCTGCTGGGTGGAGGCCTATCTTTCTGCGATCTACGTTGTTATATTTGCTTTTCGAGAAACAGGAGTGCGGATATATACATTAGCAGAAAAATGCAACGATTGCAAAAAAGGTAGGCGATACGATTGAGATAGGGACACTCATTGAATGTGACAAAATTTAGAACATATGATACATTTCATGATGTACATTTTATAACAGAATGTGACTAAAGAATCTCTTCATGAATTTATGATTTAATTTTTTTCATTGATATAATTATTGATTCGCTCATCGCCCTTAATGCAATTAAAGCGTATACTATATAAATAAGCAGATTTTTATCATTCACCATCTGTTAATCATTACTTTATTTTTCGATCAACGCTATGGATACCTTTCTTACTTTGCAAACCACTCTTACTTTTTCAATTCATTTTGCACCGCTGCGTGGAACAATAAAATATCTTAATCTGCACCTTTCTATCAGTCGATATATCTCGCGAGCTCCTTCCCATTTGTCGGTTTCCGGTTATGCACTACACGCGAGCCACCGCAATCCTTTTTAAGCATCGAGCCTTTATACACGCTCGATCCAAAACGCTCAATGCTCCATTGCGATGCATGTACCGTTCGTTTCTCATTGTTATTGCACACTGTTTCAGAATTCAAGATCAATCGCTCATTGCGAAGAGGAATTTTTTTTTATTTTCGATTGGATTCGGTAACCGTAGTGGAAATCAGATTACTTTTATGAATAATTTTTATAAAAATTACTGAAATTTTTTGTATGCAAGATTGCAATCTTGTTTTAAGAATTCATTAGTGTAATAACTATGGTTATTGTAATAATAATAATGTGATATTGTTTTTAATTTTTGAGAAATCGTGTATTTTTAAAATTTTAAAATTAAAATACATGCCCATACGGATACATACATGTTTTCGAATACATCCAAATTTGAGCTTCTAATAGGTGTACCGATATACGTATTATTATTTATCATTAATAAAGCATTGGGGAACGTGTAAATCACAGTGGCCCTCAAAAGTGATTATTAAATCCATTCGAGATTAAAAATTGATTAAACCGGTAAAGTGATTACATTGATAAGTGATTTTTGATGCACAAATAAACCGGTATCACATTAATTGTGTGTATCGATTTAACCTACATATTTGTTATTTCTAAAACATATCAACTTTTATAATTGCTGTACACAAACTATTGCCTAAATTTGAAACTTTTTAAATGTCTAGTATATATTATGTAGAATGTTAAAAAATATATTTCAGAAGTAATAACTTGGAATATTCATTAAATTTAAATGTTATTTTGAACCATAAAATTAACATACAATAATAATATCATTAACATATAATCAAATATATAATGTATAAAAAGCTATTTTATATTCAAGCTAAGTGTTTTATTTTTAATATGCAAAGCGTATATGATATTAAATATAAACGACCCGAACGGTCTGAACTTTTCAATTCGATTTCGCCAACGCATTTTGACTTATAACAAACTTTCGATTTTGAAAAAAAAACCTGTTTTCGTTACTTTATACTAGCAAGTCCGCCTATATCGCACCTACAAAACATCGGCCCCTATACCCGCTATCATAATCACTGCTTTGTGTTTTCACACTTGACGAACCGAAGTACAAATTAATTCCTACAGATAAGCTACAAATGAAACTTTAGCAATGTCATTATTCATAAAAAACTATTACCTGCTCACACCGCACGCGTGTGTGTGTGTATATATGCACACACGCTCGACAGTGCAGATACGGAAAAGAAAAGAAGAAGACGAAGACGAAGAAGAAGTCTGATTTGTTTAGCTGGGGCGCATAACGACTGACAACAACAAACGTGCACACGAATTACCCTGCATTCCTCTTACTCTCTATCCTCTCTCCCTCTCTCCTTGCACCGCGCCACACGCGGGGCTCCGCTTGTATATATACGGTCACGACTCTCTCTCGATCTTCTCTCTCTCTCCTCCGCGCGAACCGCGGCCCCAAGGAATCGAGGGAATAGAGCAGCACCAGCTGCTGCTGCAGCCTGCCCGTGTCTGCACAACGAAGCAAAGCGGCAGCGCAGCTCGCGCTCCAGTCACGCTGCGGTCTTAAACTTTAGTTTTTTGCCTTATTTCGTCATTCCGATCTGCAATTTTGTGTGCACACTGCAGGAGAGCCTGCGACCTGGCATAAATGCGTATAACGAGCACATCGACTCTCGAGGAGATGCGTCGAGGGATCGACGTTGACATTGAGGCTGGATTTTCTGTATATGGGATGAGTCCCCCGTGCAGCGAGCGAGTAAACGCGGATTTGAAAGTAGATTAATTTGAAGCCTTCTACGGTTGGGATTCGGTACGATTTTTTCGGATACTCGCTGTATATTCGCTATTTTACGAGTGGTTATCGTACTTTGAAAATTTCCAGTTCTATGTAGTTATTATTGAACAATATCATTCGCAGTATCATTTGGTTTTTTAAGAAAATAAATGCCAGTTATTTAAAGAATAGATAGCTGGTTATGCTAAACGCGATTTCAGATTATATGCAGACATCCATCAAGTTTTATTATAATTTGAAAAATGAACGTATACGCGATTCGAAGAAATGCAGCTTAATTGCCACCCAAACAATTTCACGCAAAATATAAGGGTCACTCCGAAGTGGATTATTGTGGGTCATCATCACAAAAATAACACCGGTTTATGTATCCAGTGCTTGTCTCAAAACACCTGCTTCCTCCACTCTTTTCCCACGAGTTCGAAGTTTGCATCGTGCTGCATTGCAATGAAAGTTCATAAATTCCTGTTCATTTTACATACAATTTAAATTTATTTAGTCTTCGCATTCATTTGTGCATCACTAAGGATGGCAATGTAAACCATTTCACGTTAAAAGCGAGTTCCAAATTACACATGCACTATTCAATTTGCATTATTATCGTTTCTAAGGATTATCTTAACGACCACATAATGAGGCCTAATATTCTACTTGCCCGGAAAAAGGGCAACTTTATGTGTACTTGAAATATTATAAGAAATAAGAAAAATCATTCTTTTACGAGTTTTCATCTAAAAGAGAATCTGTTTCGATTTCTTCAGCTGTACAAACGGTGCACAGATAAATTTTCACTTTTACACGGGTAAATCGTTATTCTACTCCAGCAATACACCAGCACTCAAAGTTGGCAATTTAATCCGGCATACTTTTCGTTTCTCACACTGTACTGCGCTCTAATAAACGTCGACAAAAGCTGCGGGGGCCCATCGACGATAATTAGAACGATATTATATACCGAGCTGTCTTATATATACTCACAGTGGACCCGCACACTCTCCCGAAAACTCTTCCTGCTCTAAAAGAGTAAAAGGGTAATAACGGCACATGATTATACAGTTAAGCAAAAACAAACAAACTCGACAAAAATACACGCTACTTATCCGCGCGCGCCGCAAAAGAATTCATCGAACCGTAAAAAGGTACATCGTACCCCTCCCCCTCCCCCTTCGCCATCAAAGAAGAACTGGAGGCCAAGAGAGAAAAAAAAAGTGAGTAAAGGCAACATGTTTGTACTCACCCGAAAATATATCCGTTGTTGCTGCTGCTCCTGCCAAAGCGTCAGTCCGAGAAGATTCGCGTGTGCGAACGAGACAAACGAGGCCTTTCCTCGGCTTCTTCTTCTTCTTTCCACGTGACACTTTTCTCTCCTCTCGAAAGTCGCAAACGAGTAAGTATGCACAAAAACTCTGTTTATGTGTACCTTCGAACGTGTATCCCTCGTTCGGTCAGCTCCCAAACGAGAACTCACGATTGAAATAATATCCGTTTCGGAGCAGAAAAGGAAAAACAAACAAAATCGCAGCCCTTTGGCACGCGAGTGGCTTTGTCGCGAGGCAACTGTGCACCGCTGCTGCCGCAAACTGCGATCGACAGGTAGTTGTAAAAAAAAAACAACAACACTCGTATACAATTCGAGTTTATTAGTGTAAAGTGAGATGCGCGCACGTGGAATATGCGTTAGACACTGGCGAAGCCGATTCGTGCCCGTTGTATATACGGAGCGCGTGTGTGCGTAATACACGGCGACACGACGATGCGCCGAGGCTAGGCGGCAACGATAAACTGAGCGACGCTCTTTAGCTCGCCCTCGCCTGCGATTCCAGACGACGCGTCGTCCTATACCTACTGTGTACGTATATATATATGTGTGTACACGGCCGTCTCTCTCCCTCTCTCTCTCTCTCAAGCTAGCGCACTATAGTTATATACTCTCTTTCTCTTTCTGCCTGCACTGTATAGTGTTGTCGTCTCTGTCGGGTTCTTGCCTTGGAAGTCGAGACTGCAATGAACGAACCGGGATGCGTTCGAACGAACACGTGATTTATGTTGTTTGCATCAAATATGTTTGTATTTTAATAAATAGTAATCACTTTACACGTGTATGTATTAAATAATAAATATATATTATACATTAAATATAAATAAATATGTATTAGAGAATAAATTATATCTAGCATAAAATGATTACTTTCTACCAAGAAAAGAATACTTTTTGTATATACATGTATTTTTTTAGTTTTTCTAACACCAATTAACGGTTTCTATTTCAAAATTTGTTATTGATATTCCTAATTTTATAATGTTTAAGCTTATACATAAGTGTTACACATATTATCAGTTCAATGATTTTTACTTAACTTTCGTGGAATGTTTATTCTCCAATTCAACATATTTGATATAATAACATCTAATTATTTAACGTTAAAAGATAAATTGCATCAACCAATTAATAAGCAACCATTTAAAGCCACCTCGTAAACAATTCTGAAAAATCAGGTCCAATCGCGAACTCTTTATCCTTTTAACGCAAGTTGTAGCGTCACTGAAATATAGAACATGCCTGCAAATGTCAACGAGCCAACATCTCGTCCAGTCCGCCTCGGCGAGTGCGCGCAAAATGTATAGAAAGAAAGTGGGAGAGGTGTAGAGGCTTCAGGGGTGCCTCGTGCCGTGTAGAGCCGCGGATCTGCAAGGTTCTTTGAAAATTGGAAATGGAAGGGGGGCGAGACGTTGTGGACGTTGTGGTAGCAGCAGGGACGGAAACTATATTGTGCCGGCGCCCCATTGTACTTATACGAATCATTAGTGCATGCGACCTCATGTTTAAAATACTTAAGAAACTGTTTCTTTTTTTCTAAAAAACTATTTTTAATGAACTATTTAACGAAAAGAACAAGACTTAGTTATAAGGATGAATGGTCGGAAAGAAGATTTAAATGCAAATTATACTGAATGATATTTTCAAACTTTGCTAAAAAAGTGGATTAATCAATTCTGAAACTAGTTAGCTATTTTTACACCAGAACCTGATTAAAAATGTAAATGAGAAATCTTGACATAGTATTTTAGTGGATTCAGACATGAGAATATATTTAGATGAATAAACACATGATTGAAATTGATAATTTACAAGTAATAAGAATTTTGTCACTTAAAAGTAAGAATGAAAAATATAATATAAGTAAATATAGGACAATGTGTATAAACCACATATACTAATGACGTTTAAAACTCAATTTTATTCAACATTTTATTAAAATTTAATTGTACATAGAGTACTTTAATAGTCATTCTAAATATACAATTAGCACAACAACGCGCATTGTTTGACAATACGACTACAGTATGAAAAATCGTGTACAAAATAGATATTGTATGTATAAGTCTTATCGAGTATATTTGCATTACATCCTATAAATGTACAACTCGTGGAATAAAATTTCTCCCTTCCGTTTAACTAACACCAAAGTATAATGTAACAGATTATAAATGCAAGTGTCCCACACTAACCTTATAATTTTTAGTGATCTATTATTTGTTTATACTGTTTAACTTTAAATACTAACTCTATGGATCGAAAGTAAATTTGAGCTTGTTAATTTAATGATCTCATAGATTTAAAATGTGTTTGTATGCATTATAGATATATTTACAACTAACATCGTTCACTTTTTAAATAGTATTCATTAAAGTCTTTTAAATAGTTCGTAAACGTCTTTCTATTTAAATTTTAAATAATTATTCGACTTTTCAAGTTTCTTAAAAAATCGAATATAATACGATTGCACATTATTATAAGTAAAAATAGTAAATTAGAAAAGCCCAAATTTACTAAATATCCTAAAAGCTGAAAATCCAAAAATATTCAACCAATGTTTCTAATTTCTTGTTAATAATATTATGAATCCAAAAGTCAAATTCACTAAAAGAATTCACAATAAAATCAATTGATATTGCATTTCAATGATACCATACCGCTATTCTAAATAATCAATGTACTTAACAACGTCGGATAATACCCAATCCCACGCTTAAAAGGATGTACCACCTGGAGAAAAAAGAATCTTCATATCTCGCGAAAACAGTACAGTACGACAGAGATTACAATTTGGCGCGAATGAGTTCAATTTTCTTGGCTGCGCGTCTCTGCAAATCGGGCAACTTCATTGCCAGTCCCATGTTACCCTGAATTTTGACTTTCCCTTGGAAAAAGGCTTTCTGGGGATTGAGCTTGCCGGAAATGAAATCCATAATGTCGGTGTCGCTAATTGTAAAGGTCACGTCGGGCTTTGTCTTGCTGTCGTACTCAACACTACCCTTTCCAGTTTTTGCGTTCACAACCCAGTACCCCATTGAACCACCCGGACCATTGACAACTTTGAAACCGTAAATACCACGTACTCTGTCGATGAGACCATCCGTGTCTTCGGCCATGGCTATTTCCAAGGCTTTGAAAAGTATGTTGGCTTTGAAACCATCGGGATTGCTAGAGATCTCCTTTTTCACGGCTTTCACATAGTTCTGACGAAGTGAGCTCTTCTGGAAACCGCGACGGTACAAGGCGACAACAACTGCACCACCCAAACCGATATTGTGCTGTAGAGCTGATAGAAATGAATGCAAATTTTAGTATCTTATGTTATATAAAATTAAAAGTATTACAAAATTTACAGCCAAGAAATTTATAAGAAGTTGATAGAGGTTTTGGCTCACCAAGTTTTGCTCCAGGTACCTGCCGTTTGCCAGCCTCGCCTCTCAGCTGCCAACACAGCTCGGCACACTGAGCCAAACCCGTAGCTCCAAGAGGATGACCTTTGGAGATGAGACCACCGCTCGGGTTTATGACATATTTTCCACCGTAGGTGTTGTTACCCGAGTCGATAAGCTCGCCAGCTTTGCCTGGGGCGCACAGTCCAAGGGCCTCGTAAGTGATAAGCTCGTTGGCCGAGAAACAATCATGAAGTTCGACCACATCCACGTCAATTGGTCTGAAGGATGTGTTAGTGAAAAGTTTCTCGGCTGCATCCCTCGTCATATCGTAACTGAAACAATATTTTTTAATTTAAAGGGTTTTAATTCTGAAAATTTATTTTTATCTATTGATTATGATAGGTTAAAAATAGATGTAGAGAATTGTTACATTGAGAATAATGAGTATAATGAGTTGATAAAAAATCATTGAAGATATTTCTTATCAATTAATTACTTGATGCTTAAGTGATATTATAAAGATACATACTTTACAATAACAATGATAAAATTCTTTGTCACAATTATTTTACTTGATATATAACTAATTCACTTTTCAAAATTCTCTTTGGTGTTCCATTTTGACTAAGATCTTAAATAATTTTTGAATAAATTAGTAGATAACATTAATACTGAAGCTATCGTTCCTTTTTATTGTTCTATAAGGTGAAAGGCTCATTTGGTCATCAAGGAACGTAAAACAATCTTTTCTTCAATCTCTTTATTGCAACGTTTCGAGGGTGTACGTACTTATACCCTACTCTTCAGGCTAACAAAATGTTATAAAATCAATTCTTTAAAATAAATATTAAAATTAAAAATTAATGCACGCACGGAATGACGGAACCAGTTAAAGAACGTACCTTCTACGACTTAAAACTAATGCATAATTTAGTGTGTTTTTAATGTACTACACCACCTATGAAAACGTTTATCTTTTACTGAAAAATACGAAAAAAATTTTTTTATTTAAAAGTTAAAATAGGAAATTAAAGTTAATTTAAAATTTAATATTATTTAAACCGCGAGGAACTCACTATCACTTTTTCCTCCGCTTTTTTCGCTCATGATTTATGAGAAACGTCAAAACTTATATTAAAACGGTGCGGTTGATCGCGAAGGAAATCTGTAACTAATGTATGTAAATATTGTGAAACCATCCATTGGTTCATTTATAAATCTTATTTATATTATTTCATTGCTGTCTGATTTTCCCCCCACTTCTCACATATTGTTCGTGATCTCGGAAGACTCTTCCACAATATTTACATACATTAGTTACAGATTTCCATCGCGATCGACCGCACCGTTTTAATATAAGTTTTGACGTTTCTCATAAATCATGAGCGAAAAAAGCGGAGGAAAAAGTGATAGTGAGTTCCACGCCGTTTAAATAATATTAAATTTTAAATTAACTTTTGTTTCCTATTTTAACTTATAAATAAAAAAATTTTTTTCGTATTTTTCAGTAAAAGATAAACGTTTTCGTAGGTGGTGTTGTACATTAAAAACACACTAAATTATGCATTAGTTTTAAGTCGTAGAAGGTACGTTCTTTAACTGGTTCCGTCATTCCGTGCGTGCATTAATTTTTAATTTTAATATTTATTTTAAAGAATTGATTTTATAACATTTTGTTAGCCTGAAGAGTAGGGTATAAGTACGTACACCCTTGAAACGTTGCAATAAAGAGATTGAAGAAAACATTGTTTTACGTTCCATGATGATCGATTGAGCCTTTCACCTTATAGTAGATAACTTGCATAGATGTCAGATTATAATCATTTAAGTATATTGTTGATGTACAAGAAGTACATCTGAGATAATGAATATAGCAGAAGTTTGTTCTAACACTAAGTAAGGTAAGTATTTAAAAAGACTAGAAAGTATCCTGTGAAATTATTGTATTGATAAATAAAATTATACCATTGCAAACATACCCAATAATTTTTATATGACTCCTTTCTGAAAACGTAGAAGGTAAATCTGTTGACATTTCCATTCCTACAATTTCTACAGCCTGATTTTCCAGTCTGTGTTTTCTTACAAAATCTTCATTGGCAAGAATAGCTGCAGCTGAACCATCAGATGTAGGACAACACTGCAACTTTGTCAATGGTCCAAAAACTTTTTGAGAATTCATAATTTGTTCTAAAGTATATTTATCTTGAAATTGTGAATAAGGATTATTCACAGAATGTAAGTGGTTTTTGTATGCAATTTTTGCAAAGTGCTCAGGCTTTGTACCATATTTCTTCATGTGTTCTAATCCAGCATTACCAAATAGTTGAGCTGTTATTGGACTTTCATTTATTCCTTAGAAGAAGACAGAAAAAATGAATATAATTTCAATTCGAACATTACCAGAGACAGTTTTTATAAGTACTTAACCATTTTTGTGGTTCTAGTAACTTAAATACACTTACCAGCAAGATCTGCCATCAATTCAACGTGTTTGTCCATAGGATTGGTTCTGTCCATAAATTTACTACTAAGAGATCCACGTTCCATTTTTTCGAAGCCAAGGGCTAAGACGCAATCACCATTGCCTGCTTCGATTATTTGTTTTGCTAATAGAAGTGCTGTAGAACCAGTAGAGCAGTTATTGTTGACATTATAAATTGGACATCCACTTAATCCAACTTCGTATAAAGCTCTTTGACCAGAAGTAGAATCTCCATAAACCCACCCAACAGCTGCTGCTTTTACATCAGCATAAGAAATTTTGGCATCAGATAAAGCTTTAGTGACTGCTTCTTTGGCCATGTCTGGATAATCAAAGTCATCTCGTCTTCCAGGCTTTTCAAATTTAGTCATACCAACTCCAATAACGTAAACTTTTTTTGGTATCGGATTCATTCTGAATAATCTCTGACAAAAGAAATGATAAATTTAATAAACATTATCATATAAGTATTGAAAAACTAGCTCCCATTATTAGAATAGAATAATTAAAAATTAAAAATTCATAATCTTTTCTAGAAATAATTATAACAAATATTATTTCATTGCTTTAAGATTCTTAATCTATAATGATAATCTGATGATGAGTTTGTTTTATGTAATTCAAGAGCCATTAAATGTTCAGAATTGATTATTCAAGGACACATTTTTTTATACTATTATCATTTTTTGCTCTGACTAATAAAAGAATGCAAGTTGATTTAAATATACAATTGTACGTGACATGGTTGGTTCATGTAGAATTCGATAATTAATAAATTTTTGTTCACGAATACTGATGAACTTTCGAATTTAAAAAAACTTAAATAATTATAAAAATACCGAGGGTTGGGTTGATTTGCACGATTTCCGCCACCGAATCTTGAGTGAAAGCGAACAAGTGAAAGTTTGCGAGACTGCAAAACTTCGAGAAAAATCAAAACAAACTACGAAAGGAAAATTAAAATAATGATGCACTTCTAGTTCTGCCGACGTATGCAGCAGTCGGACTTTGATCAAAGAGGCACTGATCTGATAAACAGCTTATGAGCATTACTCTGTATCTTATTGAAGAGGAGTGACAAAGCTGAAATCTACTTGACTGCGTTCACTGAATAAACCGGTTTAATTACTTTTTTGCGCGCCCGCTAGTAACTAATCGTCAAGTTCTAGATTTTACTACGATGCTACTTATTGTATTTTTCTTTGTTAATTAAACAAAAGAATATTTTACCTAAGTGGGCACGGTAAGTTAGTAGAAAATCTCGTTCAATTGCGATGATTTATACTTTTTACCGTAAGAGAGAAAAATGTTGTCCGTGATCCGCCTCGGTTGTCGCGCAACGCACTAATGACCAAGTATTATCTTTTTCGAATGTAATCATATATTGGCATACTGCTTTCTTAATATATACCGGACTATGAGTACGTTCGATTTATTGTATGTTTGGTGCTTGTGTGTTTAGCAGACTGATAGGCGTGAAGGTTTGTTCGTTCCATCGTACAAGAATCATATTGGCAGTACTGAATGTGTCAATTTTGAAATTATCGGAGAACAATATTAAGTATACCATTAAAAATATAATAAGAAGGAATAAGTATTTCTAAAGATAAAAAAAAGTTATTTTTAATTTTAAATTATTTCTAATTAGCAATAAATTTTCTCAAGTAATAATAAAAAAATTTTGCATACTCAATTAGCTATTATTAGATATTTACAGTACAATTTAAGATTAGATTACGGAATCGAACATGACTCATCTATAATGTAAGTTATTGGAAATTGTAAGACCGCTGAATTCGCACTTTCACTCAACAGAGTTATAAATAAAATTTACACATCATAAATACATTGTAAACTGTTATTTTATTCTCAGAAATACAAAGAATTGCATGATAAATTTTGAAACGTATGAAACTTATTGCAAAGTCATGTAAATTATGATCCAAATGTGCATGTACTATATCGATTGCTGAACTTCGCCGTCGATTCAGTCATTAAAAAATAAACAATAATAACTAAAAACGTACCAGGAATGAATTTAAATGTAACTGTCCCCAAGCTTTTCCGAACCACGAAATAGTAGTCATCGTTGACGGTGGAGGCCAATTCAATGATCAAGTAATATATGTATTGTGTAAGCGGTATTTAGATTAGCTGGACGTATTTGCAATTTCCTGCTCCAAATTTAAGTTCGACACACTCACACGTCGAGTTGGTTTGTAAATTCAAAATATCCTTTGCAAAATTTCGTTCAATTCATTTTATTGAACAGTATTTTCGGTCTCAATGGCAGAAAATACTTTTGAAGAAAGGTTTTGTATTATTGTAGTTTACATGCTTAATTAAAATGTCATTTTTAATTTCGATATTGAGAACTCATAAAAATTAACGAGTAATTAAAAAATGTAAAAAATTTCATTATTTATGCCATACAATTAAATATAGACCTTGAAGAAATATCTTTAGAGAAATTTCTTTTGAATTATTTGATACACAAAATTCGAATTTAGCGGATTTTATTTTCTTATATGCATTTTGATCCTGCACTGAGCTGATTTTTTTCAAATCGAAGCGAATGAGATTTTGGAGCAGAACAAGACAGACATAAGACTAAAGTACGAATAAAACACCTATTAAAATAATAAAGGTACTGACTAAAAAAGTAATTAATAAACAAATCTCATACCTCAAGTCAGTGGCACTGCAATGACTATAAACCTACAAATCATCGGTCATCAGCGCTGCATTCGGACAAACTCAAAACATTGCAATTTGCAATATACATATATATAGTATACATAATATAACCAATGTTTTTAGTTTTTCTCAACAAATGCAATGTTTACCGCTTTTAGCCACTAGGTGTCGCGTAAGTAGCTCGCAGGCGCGAATAGTAGCCGAGAGCGAGCCAAAGCAAAGCAGTTTAGCAGCAACGCTAGCAACATCAGCAGAGCTCATCGACGCGTGCAGCAGCGGAGCAATAAGCGGCGGAGACGACGACGACGGCGACGCCGCTGTGTTGCCCTCCCCCGAACGCATCTGTCTCGCTCACTCTCTCTCTCTCGGCCATGTAAAACTCGACTTACATGACTCTCTCTCTGCCCTCACGCGAATAGCAGAGAGCAGAAGAAAACAGTGCGTCTCTCTGTGTGTTTGTGTGCGCGAGTTGATTATACTTTTCTCGTCATCTAGCATTTAAAAGTATAAGAAAGGAACGAGAAGAGGTTGCTACAGGTTCGAAGATTTACGGGGTAATACAGACTCTCACACACACGCGTGCACCGTAAGAAGAGAGAAAAGGAAAGAAGAGAGTAAAGAGAGAGAGAGAGAGAGAGTTGATTCCGGGGCGAAAGTCGTGAGACTGTCGCATGTCGGACGAAGAGGAGGCCGACTCCTCGGTTGCTGCTTCACCGAATAATGGGTATATATATACATGTGCACGCTTTTATCTATGTTTTATATGCGTAAGTTCAATTTCGGCGCTTTGCCAGATTGCGCCGGTGTTTCTGTGTGCGATAGGTTGTGCAGTGCTGTATTTAGATGATGTATGCCTGGAATTTTAGTCGGCTCGTGAGAGTTAGCGTTTGGTTCTCTCACTCTCTCTCCGTGTTCACGAGCACACACGATTTTTCTAATGTGTGTACGTGCAGCGAGTTAAATTCTCCGAGTTTTCGAAATGACATCGTGGAGACTCCTTTCTTTAAGGAGTCTTCGCCGGATCGATGTTTCAAGTGAAACAGTGTCTACAAGGCGTATTTGAATTTATAAAAATAAACAAATTCAAATTACCGCGTTATTTTTGCGCTTAAATTAACGTAGCTAATTACCGTTCGGTTTTCATAGAAATAAAATAAATCATGAATGAGAAGCTGTTCCTTTAACCATTCAGCAATCGGGTATCTTTATGTTCTTTCTCCGGTTTTTCGCCCCTCTCGTTACCTTTTTCGCAGTGCTTAGGACAGCAGTACGCGGTGTAAGTATATATGCTGTATACTCGTGGGGCACAATGCGCCAGATATACGAGGTCGATGGTCGTTGTCGTACGCTTTGAGAGAGCGAGATAGAAAAAAGTGCAGTCATTCGTTTGAGTGTTTTTCTCTTTTTGTCCGTTAAAAGGTTTACGATTGATCTTACGATGGAAAGTGAGCGTTGCGCGTGTTTAATAAGTAGGCTGGGATAATGTGAGCGCCGTGAATCAGATGTGTGTGCAGCGACTGTAACGCGATTTTTTTTTGTTGCATTACTTATTTTATATGCTGAGACAGATTCGTGTTGAGTGCAGTTGTACGTCTTGAAAAATTAGTATCTTATGTAGGTAGACGCTTTTTGCACGAAATTTTGTTTCGTTTAAGCCGGAAATTAATTATAATGACACTTTTCTCATAGTAGTTAGGCAAGCAGTTTTTTTTAGCTAACTTTGCTTCAAATTTAAGGATTCATTTAAAAATTAATTTTGAAATGGATGGGGTATTATTAATATAAAAAAGGTTGCTAACATAGTCCTGTTAATTTGCGTTTTTTATTGACGTATCAACTAAAGATAGGTGACGTTTACTTTTTAGGTGTACGTATTATATAGACAAATGGTTTGGTGATTAAACATTGAGACTATAACAATATAAACAAGGATTGTCAATTTCCCTTTGTATCGGAAAATAGAAAGTTATCGCGTGATAAAAGTTTTCGTTTCACTCATAGTGAAAATCGATATGAGATTCTTACTCTAGGTATGGCTTTTTAAACGGCTACTGTATGCGGTGAAATATTGACAAGGCATTTTTTTTCTCTTATGGCTTTTACTCTTTTTCGTACAGTACAGGTATAGCCATAATTCACTATTATAATGAGCTCTTATTCTTTATGAATAATTAATTTCGCGTGCTGCAGTGCATTAATCGCGACGAAAAAACGGAGCAGGCGGGAGACGAAATATCGACAGTACCTACTTATATTTTAACTTCAAAGAGAAAAATTGAATTCCCTTATTTGAAATTCTAAAATTTGAGCGTGCACATCTTCAGATGGTCAAATTATTTGAAAATGCCGGTGATGAGTTAACTAGTAAAATATAATGAGTTCTTATATTCAATTTTTTTCATTATAGATATAAGGCATTTTAAAAATGATGATAAATTTTCTATTAATTAGCTTCCTTTTAATGAAATGCAAAATAGAAAAAGAGATGTATAATAACCTATGGAGCATTACTCACGCGCTTAGAAAAATAATATATTTGCTCTTCTTTGAATAGTTAGAGTTAAAGTATTTTTATATATATAGTGACTTACTTAATATTCGTAAAATCTCGGAATTTTTTCACATATTTTGAGTAATACACGAGTGACTAAAGATGTTTCGTCGGATGCTTGGATATTCTCTTTGGTAAAAAGAACATCCAGCTATAGACTAATATTTTATTTTGTATTTTCAGCTAATCTGAAAAATTACAAGTCAGACTAACTTTAACTTCGACAGAATGCAAGATCTTTTATCTCTGAACACTAACTTTAATAATACTATATAATAGAAAAAGGCATCAGAGAAAATAAGCACTTTTCTAGTTCCGACACTGGATATCGACATGCAGATTTCTATCTCCCCTTACACATGTTTCACTTTATATTATTTTTTACATAACTCACCGCAGTCAAAGTACGATAAACACGCCAACGTTTCGACTGCTTCCAATTATACTCTCCACAAGGGTGTCGTTGTAAATACACTTTCCTAATGCCTATAACTCGAATTTATAAAAAAAAAAACGGACCATCTTAGTTTACCAAAGTCATTGTGAATTTCTTTACGAGTCCTTTAGTCGAACTGATACACAATTAAATACCTTTAAAAGTCATATGAGAGCCGCGCGGTAGCAGGTCTCGTCATCGGCCACTTTTCCAAAAACCGTGTCGCAATTAAATTCGTGAGTCACCGGGTACCTAACGAGTAAGCAAAACAAGAGAGTCGCGACTCGCGGGTGTGCATAGAACGAAAAGGAGGTCCGGCAAGCGTTGCACCAGACGCCGGCTATATTTATAAATCATTTTCTATTTAAGGCCCGCGCGCGGCCAGTCGCGTCTCTCTTTCTCGCTCTCTCACTCTCAGGGCGCGCCTTCGCGGAAATATCTGTAACATTTATCCTTTTCTTTCCTTTGCACATATCTTGCAGACGCACACTCGCTGTTCCCTTGTGTGTAGGTATATGTGGGACTCATCCTTTTCTTTTTTTCTCTCCTCCGCATCTTTGCACTTTCTCCATCTCCGCGAGAGGTGACGCGTGTCTCTCGTAGGTGGCTTATTCGCATATATGGTGGGAAGTCGATGGATTTCTACTCTATGTGCACAGTTTTCTTTATTGTCTGGTGAATCGATTGATGCATTATAGAGGCAATTGGCGGTGTATAAGCGCCGTTAATTGCGTTCCATTTTATACACGAACCGACCGAGGAAGAGGAAGTACTTTAACGAGTGGAGCCTCTGTGTGTTAAACCCTCCCGTGTGCAGTGCAGTATATAAGCTGGATTGCGTGCGACAACCGTCATTCACTCGCGCGCCGGCGTACAATGTATTCAGCGTGTACACTACGTGTATGATGCTCATTGAGAAGGTCTCGCCTTTTTTTTTCCTTCTTTTTTTTTTTAAAATAATAGTCGACGAGTCGCGCGTATTAAGCACCTGAGAATCACTTCTCGAACTGTTTGTTTCTGTTTATGAATGGAGCTGCGAGCTGCGTGATTGATTTGGCGTTGTTTACCTTTTTTTATTATCTAACCAGCTGTGAATGCGCTAACTGCCCAGTTATGCGAATAATTGTGCTTTTCTCTGCAGTTTTATTGATTGATGCATCTTTTTTTTTCGTGCAGCAGGCGGCTGTATTTGTATTGATATTTCTTTTCCATATTGACGGTTAGATGGAAAAGGAATGTATCGTTTTTTCCGAGCAGAATTTGTATAACGAACAGCTTTTTCTTTAAAAAAAATCGTTATCTGTTCGAGTCTAATATTTGTTTTTGTGAATCACTGTTACTCACGATTAATGGTCAATTGAACGCTTGACCGGTACGGAAAAAAAATAATACGTACAAATCAGAAAATTTTTTCTTCGTAATAGCTATTAGCAAACAAAATTGAAATACTCAATATAATAAACTAGCTATATTATATACGTAAATATTGAAACTAAAATAAAGTGATTGGTAAATGTTTACAGACGCACAATTAGGGATGTCGCGGAATACAGGCCCCGGGTTGTACGAGTTCCTTATGGAAGCCGAACTCCAACAGTATTATCCTGGAATCAGAGGTTTGTTATTTAAAATGCACTTATAACATATAACTGCATACCCATTTAGTTGTCAAGGTTCAGTCTCGCCTAGATTCTTGAAATCAATTTTCAGCCTATTTACTTTAAAATTACTTACTACTCTGTAATTTCAAACTTTTTCAACTCATTGTAACACAAAGTTAATAACAAAATTAGTTTATATCATGTCTATTTATAAACAAAAGCTATTTCTTAAATGAAAAAAAAAACCTGGAAGTATTAAAAGTTCATCTTTCTTCTGAAAATCAAACATAATTCTCTGGTGAAAAATACAAAGTTTATCTAACGGGACACGGGTTCTCCCTCGTCAGGTGATTTGAAGGTCCAGAACACAGCGCAGCTCAAGTATGTAACCGAAGAGGACCTGTGCGGCATCGGCATGACCAAGCCCGAGATGCGCCGCTTGAAGAAGTACTTTCAGAAGCACTTCCCCCAAAATTATCTGTCCAAGTTCAAAAAGATGCTGTTGCCTAAAAAGGAGGAGCAGATAGCCGGCAATCTGACGATGCTGCCGGAGGAGAGGCAGGACAGGCCGCCAATTCGCGTGCCGAACAAACACATGATACCTGCCGACGCGATCATCGTCAACAAGGAACTTGGTGAGGAGCTCTTCCTTCTGTAAGATGTTGATGTCGGCAGTTTAAATTTTAATAATTTACTACGAAGCTATACGCATTAATGAAGACAGATATTTTGAGTAATTCTACGCAAAAGAATAATAATTATTATTGTTTTGCATATAGAATTATAATTTTAGCAAAGCAAATTTATCACCCCAGCAAATAAGTATGCAGGCTAAAATTTGTCCAGATTTTAAGACACAATTTCTGTTTACAATCGAGCAGGTTCCTAATGGTGTTATTACGTAAAAGGCTTTTTTCACGGCTAATTATCGACTTGTGCCAGAATCGATTTTGACTAGGGTTGGGTTGTGTGTTGCAGGTACGGGTGAGTTCGGTGTGGTGCAGCAGGGAGTATGGACGAACGACGGGGAACGCATCCAAGTGGCGATAAAGTGCCTGTCGCGCGAGCGCATGCAAAACAATCCGATCGAGTTCCTGAAGGAAGCCGCGATAATGCACTCGATCGATCACGAGCACATAGTCAGACTGTACGGCGTGGTCCTCGACACGAACTCGCTGATGCTTGTAACCGAGCTCGCGCCTCTGCGCTCACTGCTCGAGTGTCTCAAGGAGCCGAGTCTGCGCGCGAGCTTTCCCGTGCCGTCGCTCTGCGACTTCTCCGTCCAGATAGCCGACGGCATGCAGTACCTGGAGGCTAAAAGACTGATACACAGAGATCTCGCCGCGAGGAATATACTCGTGTTCTCCAAGAACAAGGTCAAGATCTCGGATTTCGGACTGTCGAGGGCATTGGGCGTCGGCAAGGATTACTATCAAACGAATTTCAATGTTAATCTGAAGCTGCCGATCGCTTGGTGCGCGCCCGAGTGCATATCCTACTTGAAGTTCACCTCGGCCAGCGATGTTTGGGCCTACGGTGAGTGTGTTATTTCGGGGGAATTTTTGCGAGAGCCGAGGAGATGCATTTACTCATCGCTAAATTTAAAGTCTACTTTCCTAAATCTACAGTGATAAGGGCGCTAAGTCATATTTGACTTTCTTAGGCTATTTACTTAATTACTTGGAATTTTTGGTATCGTTGTTTGATCAGTGATATCGATACTGTAAATTTTGATAAGAATGCGTTTACCGTATTTAATACGGCTGTCGAAAACTCTACAGAAATTTTCAACAATTTATGTTAAAAAATTTATCTATATTCTTTTCGAAATTCTACTTTCTCAATATCAATTTCATCTCCAATAATAATTCCGAACCTCTTCAGGCGTGACACTGTGGGAGATGTTTAGTTACGGTTTCCAGCCGTGGGCAGCATTGACGGGACATCAGATTCTGGAAGCGATAGACGAGCCGAATTTCCAGCGACTCGAACAGCCAGATTGTTGTCCCAAAGACTACTTTTCACTCATGCAGCAGTGCTGGCAGCATGAGCCAACTAAGCGGCCGAAATTCTCCGAACTCATCTGTCTCCTACCGGATTTAAAACCCGAACAGGTCCAAGCTGTTCAGGATAATTCGGAAATCGGACAACTCGTTTATCGTCAGGGCGATGTCATTACGGTTTTAGATAAGGGCAGCAGCAATACATTGTGGAAAGGTGTCCTGAATAATGGCAAGACAGGATTCTTTAATCCGGCACATACAATTGCTTATTTGGGCAGCAATCTGCCGAGCAATAAGCCGGGAGAGTTCTCTCGTGGAGACGGAAAAAATATATTTTCTTCACAAGTGAGTAAAGTCTTCTGATGATATTTTATTTAACATGATTCTTTCCTTGAATTATACTGACCTCGCATTAAAATTTGCAGCAAGTATAATTTATTTATTTATTTATATTCAACCGGTCCTTTACAATTGCAATATGCAATGCAATAACGAGAGGCATAACGCTATAATTTACTAATTATCAGTCATGTAGACCTTGTTTAACAAAATATTTAAAACTTCCAATGGAATCGAGTTCTCTGACTATTTGAGACAACCAGTTTCATGCCCTTCTTATTCGATAAATGGGGGAAAAATATAAGAAATTATTATTCGATTGCTCTTTAATCAATACTCTTGAGTTACGAAAAGAATAGGAATTTACACGTGGCAAAGAGAGTTTTACTTCTAAATCGCAACAATTAATAAAACTATTTATGATCTTATACACCATAACACAATCATAATAATAAAGCAGATCTTTAATACTTACAAGCTTAAAAGATTTATATAGAGGATTCAATATTCATAAATTTTAAGGAAAAACTAGCGAAAATGTTCTTATGTATTTGTAGAGACGAAAGATACGCACAGACATGATCTCCTCGCCCCAGGGAGATTTGAAGCACACTGGCCACGTCGGTTTGGACGGGGCTTACTTCGGGGACATTAGTTTCTTGGGTGGCAAGTATCCGCATCTGCCCAGGCAAGTTGTGACTCCATACAAACCACAGGAGGACGCGACCGATAACAATTCTAGTCAGATGGCAAGTCAGGACGTCATGATGAGGGGCTTGGACAGGGACAGTAACAGGGAGTCGATGAGGGATAGCCGAAGCATTCAGCATGTACAACGCGATACGCAAAGCAAACACGGTAAGCAAAATCGTTAAATATTAATGTTTTAAAATTTGTACAGCCATCGTAATATTTATTTAATTATTATTTGTGCGATAGAGAGTGTCTGGTCAGACACATGTTCGGAGATATCACACCTTGGCTCAGCAAACGCAGGCAACAACATACCTCCCAGTATGGTCAGCAGTACTGATAGCAGTACCATTTGCGCGGATCATGAATATCACGAAATCAGCGATGAGGAAAATCAAGACAGTCCACTAAGATTTGACAAACCACTCAGTTTCGATTTTGGTCCTAGTCTTCTTGACGAGATGGACCAGATGTTCAGATCTTTAGGTGCTTTTCTAAAATGTGCATTAACTATGGTTATTTATATCCTTTGAGCCAAAAATTAATTGGTCCAAAAAATATACAAAAATCTTTTTACCTTTGCGAAGCTCTAAAAAATCTGACATAAAACTAAAATTTTAATTTATAGGATCATCACCACCACCGCCACCACCTCAGGGTCATCCAGTATCAACGGAGCATGAGTCGAGTAACGCCAGAAACGAGCTTCGAGAAATTCAAGCGAAGCAGAGCTGCAAAAAGAAACAAGCGACCGTGAGTCCCATAAATGTACAGTACAGTTTTGTTTTATGTATTTTTAGTTCAACTGATTCAAATCAAGAACACTCCATTGCTTTATTTATCAATTTTTTTTTTTTGATTTTGAATCATGAGTGGTGTCTTGTATATATATTATCTCGTATATATATGTACATGTTTATGTGGCTTTTTTCATGGCAAGTCCCCAGAGAAAGTGTAGTAATAGCAAAGAGAAGCAGTTTTTTGATAAATACGCTTACCAGGCTTCCTGAAGCTTATATCGTATACTTACTTTACCGACATTTTAAACCCTTTTATAGTTCAATCCGATTATAAGATGAAATCTTGATACTTTGATACTTTAATACTTTGATGCTTTGATACTTTTGCAAGAGCGAAAATTATTTATAACTGATTCTCTTTTCAATAGTTACACGTTTTATACTACAGTTTAAATTTTTATCCACTATTTAAAAAAGTAAAAATGTCGGTAAACGTCGGTAGAACGAGATACGAGGAGTCGGGACATCGCAGCATTAAGACAAAACAAGTCATCGCATCTATTTTCTCCCGCGACCTACAAGCGCTGAAAAGTTTCGCCCAAGATCTACTCGTTCTCCTATCATTTTTTTTTTTGTTCTTTTTCCGATGCGCTCGTCCTCGCAGGTAAAGCCAATATCGGCGGCTGATCAGAAAACGCTGTACTCGGCCATTGCAATGGCGCAGGAATTGACAGCGCGTTCCATGACGGACCTCGAGCACCCACAGGACGCTCATTCGCCGCGCACGCCCGCGAGCCCCTCGCGCAGGCGGAAGTTCTCTTTTAAGTTGCCACATCAACACAGTCCGAAACCTGACAGGCGACACTTTTCAGAGGAGGCGGCCAGTATACCTGACATCCAGGTACATCATTATACATGTTTTCATTTTTTTTTGTTTTTTTTTATTTTGCTACTGGACTCTACCTAAAGTTATTCATCCGGTCAAAGTGGTAAATTCTTACTTCACTACTTTATAGAAGAAATAAATAATGCTGCAAATGCATTTTTAATAAAGTTGTCAAGTTATTTGATTATTTATTTCTTGACAGCGAATGTTGTCGAGCTCTAAGTAACGAAACGTAAAATTTTATTGAATGTTTAATGAAGAAATAAAAATTCTAGAATAAAGTTTATGTTGGAAAAAGATGGCGATGTCTTAAACGAATTAACATTTAGTATTTATGAGTTGAAAACAAATTTAAGGTAGACTCCATCCTTGATTATATTTTATGATTTTATCTGTTACAATTTTATATTTGGCTTATCAAAACGTCTAGGAAAAACAATTTTAATTTAAATCATTTCGTCGACAATAAAAAAAACTAGTGTACTTTTCGTAGAAGTCGCTTCATTTAATATAAGAGCTGTGCAGTTTTATTAAAAGCAATACAATTTTCTTTCAAATTCATAAGAAAAAATTTTATTTTTCCCGGTATAATCATAAATGTGTTCAGACATTTTAATTGGTTTAAAAAAAAGCGAATGTTTCAGTTTTCTTTACTTTCTAGAGGATTCACCAATTTAATCCAATTACAGTTTTGATGAGCCAATTTTTATGAATTAAGTTCTTTTACACAATTAACAATAACACGCAGTTATAAACTTTTAGTTCTATTAAATTATACTTTCACTAATTTTCATTCATGAGTCTTAATTAACGCTTTTATTTCGCACAAATATATAATATTAAACAAATTACACACTTACTAACATTTTACAGAAACATTACTCGACAATATAACATTTTTGCAACGACCTCGTTGCAAAATAAAAATCATGGTTATGGAACAGCGCATCATTCCTGATGCCAGATATTGATAAGGTCTTATGTAAATTTAACCTTGCTAGCCGTCTGACAGCATTACTACAAATGAAATCCTTTAAGCTCTAAAATTCAATTTTTATATTACGCGAATGCCATGCATATTATCAATCCATCATTTATGTCTAATTATATATAACATATATATATTTATATATTTTCTTTTATTAACTCAATTAGTTTCAGGGTGTAATATTTTATTGAACTTTGAAAGTTTACTTTAGCCTTGTGCAAAAATCAATTTATCCAAAAGCTATTTTTTGGCTTACAATAATATTTATTAAAAACTGTCTTACAATGCATTTACGTGAAGTAATCATTCATTTAAATAAAATTTCAATTATATATCCTATTAAGATGAATTTTATTATTCATTCATAAAAAATGAATTATTTTGGAAATTTACACCCTGAAACATTTGATGCTTACTAATCTATCGATACTAATGCCATTTTACTTCTTATTCTCTCCCAATCCTATTAATTTATTTGTTTATTTATCAATTATTTTACAACCTTCGCTTTATTATTTGATTCTGCCTCATCCTCATTTTGATTTCTCGCAACTTTAATTTTGCAAACTTTCGCTTGTGCGATGCCAATCTACCACACGCCAAACACACGTAACACAATTGTGAATGTC
This sequence comes from Megastigmus dorsalis, assembly GCA_900490025.1. Classification (NCBI taxonomy): domain Eukaryota; kingdom Metazoa; phylum Arthropoda; class Insecta; order Hymenoptera; family Megastigmidae; genus Megastigmus; species Megastigmus dorsalis. The sequence continues at coordinate 20,366 of UELU01113611.1, read as the reverse complement.
GCATGTGCCCGAACGCAGTGGCTTTGCTCGAGCTTGCAATCCCTCTCGTCGACGGTATCCAGTATCGAATCCCTGGGTGCGCCCTCGACCCTGAAACTCCCTCTCTGGGACAAGGCCTCGGCCGAGTTCTGCTTCGCCAAATCCCGCGAGCTCCTCACAAAACCCACCGCCTGGACATCCTACGTCGACGTCGAGTTCGACGCTCGTATCCTCGACAATGCCGCGATGAAGCAGAATCTCGTCAAGTCCACCGAGTTTCTCGAGAACGGCAACGCACACCGCAAAAGCATAGCCAGCTGTTTAGAGTTCGAGCCGAAGCAGCAGCATCATCATCAGCAGAACGGCAAGAGCAATTTCGAGTTCCCGAAGGAGCCGAAAAGAGTGTCGACGAGCTACGTCGACAGGTACTTTGAGCAGCCGAAGTACGTAGACGAGGAAGCCACTATGGACTGTCCACTGGATCCTGGAGAATTGTCCTACGAGGACGAGCAGAAGATAAACGAGCTCGAGCAGTCTTGCAGGAAGGCCTTCTTGGCAAATTTCCCGGAATTCGGTATGATGCTCAACGAGAATAACAGAGCAGCAGCCGCAGCAGCAGCAGCAGCAGCCCAGGCTAATAAGATTACCGAGTCCTCCGCCAAGGTTGTGCCTCTGAAATTCGATCTTCCGCGTGAGAAACTGGCCAATTTGGAATTGGGCACGAGGCCGAAGGTTTCCAACAACGATGCGACCAAGATGAACATAACCGAGCTGACGAAGAAACTGGACTTGCAGAAACAGCAGCAACAGTCGAGAGCTTTCATCGGTAGTCCGCGACATCCCAATCACGATCTCCAGAAGAATCTTTACAGTGGCTCTTCGGACAGCATGAAAACTACGATTCCGGACAGTCCACGCGGCAATTTAGAGGCTGTTAGGATCAATATTCAAAGTTTCCGAAAATACAGCGATCAAAACAATGGCCAGCAGCAGAGCAACGGCCACGACAACAATTTCTATCCTTATGCAATATCTAATAATCCTCTATTCATGGCTGATCCCGATAAGAGGGACTCGCCAGCTTACAGCAGTTCAGAAAGCCTCAAAGTGAATATTCAACGACTACGAAGAAGCTCGGACGCTGAACTGAATTGTAATCAGATGGAACACCAGCAGCAGCAGCAGCAGCTCAATAGTAAGCTACTGGCGGAAAAGTATCAGAGGGAAGTGTCCGGTTTGGAGAGCGTGAAAAATTATTTGGACTCGAAAAAAGGTCAGACCGGCGGTCTGAATCTTGGCTTTGGTAAACTCACTCAGAACATGATACAGTTGGGCAAGAACATTGCCCAGAACACGAGAAATCTCAGTGGCTTGGACATCGTCTCATCTACGCGCAACCACTCCAACAATTCAGGACCTCCACTGCAGAAACCCAAACACTTGGACTTGAATATACCGATGAAAAAAAATTGCAATTCTAAGATCAACAACAGTCCGACGATGCATCAGAGGATTTTAGAGCCACCGAAGTTGTATCAGAACGAGAGGAAGATTGCTGGAATAGCCAAGACCGAGATCTTCGTCGAAAAGGTCCAGACGGCAAATGTATTTCGCCCGAGGACCTCGTCCCTATCGGAAAACCGAAGGCCTCACATGAAAAACTTGCGACGATCCTTTCATCCAGGCACCAACGACTCGAGCGAGGACTCGGACTCTGTTTCTCACTCGGAAACCGACATCAGGAGTAGACTGAGATTCAAGAGACGCCACAAGCGCATGCCCCACAACTTGAGACTCAACTTTAAGAACCAGAAGGCCATCGCCGCTGCTGCCAATCAGGCCTTCCTTCATCCCGATTCAGCCCGAGGCTTTTCCACCCTGGAACTTAGCGGCAAATCACCACCACCGTCGACCAGTTTCCTCAACAGTCTGTCACCGCCGTTCTCATCCAGGAACAACGTCGCTTCGTGGCCGGAAAGCGCACCGAGCTCAAGTATCACGTTCACCAGCAACTCGGATCTGGACTCGGATACAAGCTCGGAATATCCGGAATTCAACAGCGACATCCTCACGTTTCCCCCATCACCGGCTCCTTAGTGATCCCTGTCCGTCTTTCGTTTCCTTAAGCGTTTGTGTGGCTCGAGCTTCGTTTGAGCTGATTATTCTGTCTCTCACACTTGTTCTGTTTGTCGTGACAATTGCACACGCATTGAGATTTTTCATTTACTGCCTCGTCTCTATGTCGTTGTTTGGCATTCTTTCTTGTTTATTGTTTTAAAAGCACACGCGCCGCGAGAGCATGGAAACGTTATTGCCATTACCGATTATGAGCTACTCGAGTTGCCTGTTCCGTTATGTTGTCGTTGGTCTGAGATGAATCCTGATGATCACGGAGAACGAGTGTTTAGGTTTTCGTGAATCAGTAACCGAATGAAGGAAGTATTGCCAGTGTTGACAGCGAACGTAATATGAAAATTGAGTTGTATACTTGAATTGTTTTGCACAGTTTTGCAATCTGCATTTTTTCAGGAAGCATGTAAATAAAATGAAATGGAAGGAAAAATCGATCTTTTATGCGTGGTAAATCGGTAATGACTGATATTTTCATCTCCTCGACACTTTAAGTGAGCGCAATAATTTCGCCTTTTTAGTATTTGACAGTGTGCGCAATAATTTAATCGTGAAACTGACTATATAATTATCTAATAACACAGTGTATCACGATTGTAAATAGTCTTTTCAAAGAAATGCGATGCTTATTCTAAAATCTAGTTTACAGGAGAGAAAATTCGACTTTCGGTACGTAAACTTTTGTAAACGGGAATAGACTTTCTCGTGTAGAAGAAAAATAAGCGTCTTTTCACCCATTAATTTCATACTGTGTATCAGTTTAGATGTTGGGAGGTATCGCATGCGTCGATCGAACGATCGATTACCGATTCTAATGTATTCGCGTAAGTTTATACGACGAGACGACGATGTATTCGATGTCGGAGTCACTTTTTGATACTCGTATTTATACATTTGTACCATTTCGTACGCGTAGAGGAAAGTTATGGAAAGTTGAAACGTTAAGAGTAGATTTTATACTCGCACATATATGGACGGAGGCGATTCTCCGTATATTTTATTATAACGGCTCATCGGAATAATGTAATATATATTTATTATTCCTTCATTGAGAAAAAAAGAATTATCGATAGGAGTTCGACGTTGTTTTGCTTTCCAATCGGTACCTATAACCGTTTTTTTTTCTTTATTTTGAATTGTTAGACTCGTCTTTGAATAATTTTAAATATGTTCGAAACGCGTGCGAATCTCGTGCGCATTTAGTTTTCATGGGCATTAAAATAGGCAGAACAGCCTTGTGATTTGTTACACGCATTTTTTTTATAATCTCAGGCAACTTTAAAAGTAGCGCTCGAACTCAGCAGTAATTATAGGGTGTAAAACATTGACTTAACTATTAATTTGTCAATGATAGTGTAAGAATTAAGCTTGCTATCTAGCAAGAAAACTGTTAGAAGTACTGGAAAAAAAAACGCAATAGAAACCCTGTAATAAATTTTTCTCGCAATGTTGTCCATCTAAATCGATCACAAGCCTATAATAATATATTATAAAAACCTAACCAAAATACGAATGCACTAAGCATCTTTTTGCTTCACTTTCATCGTATATATCGAATCATCTTCACGTCGACAAAAATGGCATAAGATCTGCATTGTGTTTGAAAAATGCGTTACTTCTATTAAAAATTTATATCCCATTTCAATAATAAATACACTTTGACTATCCGCGAGAAAGCAACGATTGCCAGAAAGAGTCGAGTAAACGTCACTGCGACACTCTTGCCAAAAAAGTACATATAAATTATTTTTCAATTCAAAGCACAGAGGCGATTCAGCTCTCCGCATACAACGCAAGCATTGCCAAGAACTCGAAGCCACTTGAAATAAAAAAAAAAAAAAAAAAATGCAAAACTTATGCTGCAGCGAGCGTATATAAAGCCACACCTCACGATCCACCACCTCCTCACCCACGATATATATATATAATCGAGCATCGTCTGCTTTTGGCATCGTACGACAATGGAAAGCTTACATTCATTCACATGTACTAAGCTTACAAACACACACACGTACTAAGCTTATGGGCCTCTCTCGGCTTGAACCGTCTATCCGCTCTTCTCTTGCGTCTTTCTCTTCTCTCTGTTTTCTCACAATTTAGTTTTTATCATTACTACTTATTTATCTTTTGGTTTTGCACCTCCGTTAACGTCATTACGCCTATCCTTCCCCTTCGGCTGTGTTGTTATGCAGGCGACACTGTCCGACGAGGCCAAAGAGGTCTACAACAGTCTGGTCGAGACAACCGCCACGGGGATCCCCGAGAGTCCCGATACCAATCCACTGAGGATGCTGCGCTCGGGTCTGCCGATCGTGCGGCCGCGCGTCCGCGGTAACAAACACTCCTCCTCGCACAGCGTCGCTGGGGCCGACGACGATCATCACCATCAGGTAAAGTTCATCAAGCAAACAAGCTGATTAGTTCATTTTATTTTAACCAATTATTATAACGAAATAAAGAGTAGCAATTAAAAATATCTATAGAAATGTCGAGAGCATCTCGAAAATGTAAGAATTTATGACGAGCGTATGAGAATTTAAAAAACAATTTTTTAAGCCTCAGGGTGCGAAATCGACTTTTCTACCCCTAGGGTTCAGAAAATATGTTACACGCCTAGGGCGCGAAGAGCAGGTGAATCGCGCTCCGAGGGTGATTTTATACCATTGTAATAAAATAATTTAATAATAATAGAATTAATGTTTGTTTGATTGCAGCTTCACCAGCACGGCAACAGCAGGAGTTTCCACCTGGACGGACTGCACCACCACAGCAGCGGCGCTCGCACACTACCCAAGCTGAGGATACCGCCGCCGTCGCAAGCACCGCCACCCATACCCAACCAGTCAGCGACACTGCTGCACCGACATCATTCTATGGAGATCGAGAACAATCAAAACCAGGGCAACGTCTACGACGAGAATCCCATACCATTGCCACCGCGGGACAGGTCCAAGACGCTCCAGCCGAAATCTAGTCTACCGCGACATCAGAGGAAACATCCGCTAATTATACCCGGTGGTGGTGTTACGAGGACCCTCGCCAAGATGCAGGCGGTCTCGAGTCCTACTATGGAGGATCAAGTCGACGGGGGCATCAATAGGATCGGCTTCGATAGCGAGCAGGAGGGAGCTGTTGCCGGTGGTAGCGGCACCACAGGCGCCGACAGGCCAACTTCCAGGAGCGAGATCGCCTCGCCGGAACTTCAGTCAAATAGGTTCGATATTTTCAATTGGGAATATTACGATTGGCAGAAAGATCCTCATCCGTCGATTAACAAATAATTTCTTATAATTTTTTTTATACCAAAGTAAAAAAGGAGAGCTTATATTTTGTCATATACTGATTTTATTAAATGGAATTTTCGTGTTTGAACTTTTGTTTTTTTTTTTTTATTTGCGCTATTCCTTGAACTCGTAAACGTGTATTAACGTTCTCATCCGTGACATTTCAGTCCCGAAGAATTCGAGAGGCGTATCGATTCCGAGCTCGCTGCTCTTGACTCCCTACCCCCCGACGACAACAACAAACAGCACCGCTGTAGCGTCATCTCTGAGGATCTGTTCGAATTCTCTGAGAATCTGATAGACTGCGACGCTGCCGATGATAGCGAGGACAATAATAGTGTGAACGTCGCCGATAGTCCCGACATACCGATTTCCAACGTTCCGGTAATCGAGCAGGCGACCCGCAAAGTTAGCGGCAACTCTAAGCCCGTAGCCGAGATTCCTGATAATGCAGCTGGTGATATCAGTAGAAACTCCACGCCCACGAGCTTAAATTCCAATACCTCCGTTTACAATAGAATTAAAGCGCAGTTACAAGTCGAGCAGCAGCAGCAGCAGCAGCAGCAGCTGCAACAACAGAATGATAAAGGTGACATGATGACAAGAACGAGCGATCACGTGTCGTGCGAAGACTTGCTGGAGTTTGCCTGTGATGGTCCGAATTCACGACGAACACGTGGACCGCGAAATGGCGAACAATCGGACGAGGTAAATTGAAACGGTCATTCGAGGTTTTAAGGCTTTAAGCTTGGATAGTAAATAAAACTTTGTTTACTTGTGATACAAACAGGTCAGAATCATGCTAAAAGTCTTGCACGAGCAGTCGACGCCGGAATCCTGTGTAGCAGCGTTAAACGTTACCAACTGGGATGTACTGGCGGCAATCAAACTAGAGAGACTGCAGGGTCTGCTGAAGAAAGAGAACAATTTCGTCGGGCTGGAAGATTGTAAGGTTATGCTGAATCAATGCGGAGGAGATGTTGTTAAGGCTGCCGCGCTGCTGAGAAATGCAGAGGACACTGCTGCTGTTTAGAATTCGATGGAGATGCGAAAGTTTTTTACGTTTTTTGTAGCGAATGACTGAGTAATATTTCTTTTTAATATTTACGTTATCTTGCAATTATGATTTCGCATCATGTTTTTAGTTCATATTCTGTTTAACAGGAGTTTCTCGTATATCATCTTATCGTCTATCGCTACACCGTCTTTGTGTATGATATTTATATCTGTGTTGTCTACATCTTTACCACACCTCCTGGTAGCCCTATTTTTCCTGCTCCAGCATCACCATGACAGTTCTGATCATTATATCGATAGTGGTTATTTTTTACTTCATAATTTACGTAATTTTACGTAGTATAAATTTAATTTAATTTTTTTTGCAAAATCATAATTGCTTTAGGAGTTTATTAAAAAATGCTCTTACGAATTTTCTTTGTTTAAAGAAATGCTTTACTGTTAAAATATTGAAAAATGTTGAAGTTGGTTTTATACATATTCACATTATGTAAACAAATGAATAGATCATTTTAGAAATGTTAAGTAACACTTTTAAATATTGCTCAGTCAATAAATATTCATTGTAAAAGTCTCATTCATCGATCACTGAGTAAAATATCAAAGTGAGTCGGCTTCTGTAAATTACACAATTCTTTACTATTATAAGAATTTTCTATTCTTTAATGATAGATATTCATATTGCAAAATTGAAAACTATAATGTAATTTAAAATGTAGTTGCCATAATGATTAAGATTCAAACTTTGCAATATAAATATTTTAAAAAGAATACTTACCTGGTGAATAGTAGTTCAAAAAAAAAAAGGTTGTACTGCTTAGTATGTTACGGACAGACTTTGTTCTTTCATTTCTCTGCAATATTTGGAATAATTTTATATTTTTATGACTTGTTTATTTATTAAATTTTTTATGGCATGTAAGCTTTTTACATTTATTCTTGTGGATTGTAGGCCTATTGGTACGGGGAATGTACAAATCACGCACAATCGATAAAATGCAGAAAAAAGAGGATTAAGTGTCACTCGGTTGATCGCGTACGATTAGGCGAGGCCTTTTTTAAGTGTGCTTTTTCACAAGCTACAAAAGTCCTAGGGATTAATTAGTTTATACAGGGTGAAATGAAGAAAAAAAATTTGCGAACAAGATAAAACGCCAAATAGTTAGCGAAAGTTGCTTGTGCTCAACTGTATGTTTTTTATAGTTCTGTAAGAACGCGATATAGTTCGATGTTCAAAGATTTCGTTTGTTGAAGCCTAGAGACAGTATCAAAAATGTTTCTTTTATATTCTAATAACTATACCATGTAGCATAATCGTAAGTTTTTATTAAAGAAAGGCAGCTTTATACCATAATGTAGCATAATCGTAAGTTTTTATTGAAGAAAGGCAGCTCACAGGGTGATTTTTGCAATCAAATTATGCCTTGAAAGAAATATTTTGTGCCAATTCTTTTGAAATTTTTGCGAACTGTCGACGGTAATTCCTTCGGACTAAAATTAGCGACTTTTATACCTAACTTAATGTTAAATTAGTAATCCTACTACTAATATTAAAGATTTTATTTCTTTTAGCGTTTTAGAATTAAGTCTGAGAATTCGGATACGATTACGATTTTTATTTAGCCCTCAACGAGCCTAAAATCAGTCAGAGCCAAAAGACATCCTATCTAGAAAGTCACTTGAGGTAGTTTTTACTTTGCTAGCTGTATGTAAATATATAAACGTAGGTGAGCAAATCGTCGTAACACTAATAATGACTATAACAATAACAAACTATTTTTTCAAAAATGGTTTACTACAAACGACTAAAAAAGAGAAATCCAACTGCAATGGACAATGCTCGCGAAGCTGATGTACTTAGAAAATATTAGTTCACCGCGATCAGATTCGATAAATGAAATTTTAAGCTTCTCAATTAAAAAATAATAAAAATGCCTTTATCTAACAATTATATATCGTAGTTTGATGTGCGACTTTGGTTGAATCTTTATAGCCTTAATCCGACAAAACCAAAATCAGGGACACAATATCCTCTATACGTGTAATCTTTGTAACCGTTCACGCTGACAAAAAAACCACATGATATTTTTGATCGATCGTAGACAATCGGCTTGTATATCGATAATCAGAAGAAACACGTAATAGATGCGCGATTTCTTCTTTTTCCTATTATAAATATACATATTTAGGCATGTAGAAAACGAAGGATAGGTATAGTATGCATTGTGTTGATTTGAATGCTAGAAAACCTTTTTGTATTGTGTAAGTTTTTATTCCCGCCGTCAATTAGATACAATTTATTTATCTAAAAGGTACACTAAAATATGAATTGCGCCGACAGTATAGGATAATGTCCGCGCTGAATCTCCTTTTGATACGCCTGAGATAACCTAATAATATTTATACGTCGATATATAATATATATTATATTATTTGTACGACAAAAACAGCGAGAAAAGTTTTATATCAATATTGTATTTACGTAATATATACACAATGAGTATGAAAACATTTAAAAAAAATGTTCGATTGTGCTTTATTTATTCACAAACTATCATATTGACATTTTAAGAGTATCGTTATTGAACCTGATTTCCATTTTCTATTAATCTATCAAAATATTTTCAATTAATGACTTTTTGTTTCGCCTGAAAACATCTTAACAGAGCACACAAGTTTGGTTTATTTCTGTAACTTTCTCATCGATTATGTCCTTACCGTAACAGTAAATTTTGCGCCTATATGTAAATAACATATGTATAGAAAAATAATTACAACCTATATTCCGGTCCACACAAGAGACTGCAAACTAACGTAGAATCGTTGCAGCGCGCCGGGCTGCAGTGTGCAGCGTGTATACATGGTGTGTGCAGTATACAGGCAGGAGCCAGAGCAGCGGCACTCTTACCGTGAGCTTATAGCTTTGCGGGGCCGGCTGTTCGCTAAGGCGGCAACGCGACAGTTGCAGTTGGCGCTCGGTCCTCGCGGCTCGCACGCGAGAGTCTCTCGCTCTATACGCTCGCGCGCGCTATCTCTCTCTTTCGCCTTCTCTTTTATTCTCCTCGTACTCGCGAGTCAAGACACAAACTGGCGCGCGCGATTTATCGTTGTGTGTTTAGTCTTTTGCGCGAAGAGAGAAGGAAAAAAAAAGTAGCAGGATGTTTGTGGGTGTGACGTGACGTGGTGATTTTCCGATTTTGTTGAGGTTGCGAGCTGATACTTTGTTACTACTTCAAATGTGCGTCCGAGAATTGTCGCAGGTAATTTGTCTGTATTATAGTGTGTGTAATGTATTCGCGACGTTGTATCATCCAAGGATTAATTCTCCAACGAGTGATCTTTGTTTCATTCGTTTTCCTTCTTTCAATTCACCGTAGAGCTATTTAATTATACCGCGAGGATAGGATTATGACTATTTCAATATCCTTATAAAGTAGCTTATGAAGTTTCTGAAAAGTTACAGTACACGTATAACGTATATAGGGGCTGCAATTATCGTCGACCGAATGCTTTTTTCTCATCTTCTCGTTAGTTCTTCTTCACTACTCCCCGGAGTACGGATTGCAACAAAACTATAGTTCTCTCTCAAGCGCAATTGGAAAATCGACCGGCTATAAGAATGAACTCATTGGGTTTAACGATCGACCAAACAATTATTTGTCCTTCGGCTTTTTTTTTCTTCTCGCGCCACAAGCTCTGCGGTGGCAGTGATTCGCGCTGACTCCCGGCTCTCCATTGCATCAATGGAGCGGCCTGCGACTGCGAGAAAGTATCCCGTCGATTTTTATTATCCGCTGCGGCGGCGGCGTGTATGACGATGTAAACGAGTATTTATGTATGTGTGTAGACGCAACTGCGCGTGTTACGTCAGGGTAATTGACCCTGCATCTTATTTTTCCCCGGGTTTTTTTCTTTCTTTCGTACACTCAGCGCGGACAGTTTCGCGCGCGCGCGCTCGGCTAAGAGATTGCGATATAATGCGGCGTGCGTTAAAATTTTTGCCGACTCCGGTATATATAATTATCTCAAATTTTGCTCTAATTTTACGTTTCTCGGGGGAAAAAGCGGCTAGTAGGATAGAAGTTCAAATCTTCGGCTGTGTGTCTGTACTTTTTAATAACGGGTAAGTGCAGGGTAAGAAAGTTGGTGCTTTACGCTAAACTCGACGTCGAAAAGAATTTCGTGTAATTCGATAATAAAGTAACGGGATTTTTTCAATTATTCTCTCGAGGGTACGGAGTGAGTATTTCGCTAGAAAAACATCGTGTTTTGTAGCGGATCCCAGCGGTTATACTTTTTTCCATATATCTCATATCTTATTATCATATACTTTATCTCGCATAATCTATTACGAAGAGGAGAAGCGGTGAAAATTAGTCAGTCGCCTAAAAAGCATTAATTCACCGTAATATAACGATCGTAGCAGGCGATAAAGTCGACGTTTACATCCAATCTAAATCAATCTCCTCTTTAGCTATTAACAATATTTCGATTATAAACTTTTTGCCATACACTTAATTCCCCTCTATATATCCACAATTTACTCGATAGTCGCACAGACTTACGTGATTACTTTTTAACCGCTCGTATAACATGCTCTCGCATCGGTATAACGTTCAACCGCGGTGATACTGCCACCTTATCAAATAGGCGCGCATGGCTCGAACGCTCATCATACTATATACACAAGACCTTGCAGCTGCTTATCGCGGATCCGAATTGCCGTATCTTCGCGTCTTCGTGGCGAATTCTCGTTAAAAAAATGCACAGGTCGAAAATTAGTTTAATTAGAAGCTCCGCGCGAGCGTCTTTTATTATTAATGGGCCGACACGCGCGCGCCAGCGAAATAACGGACATTACGCAGTGATACAGTGAGAGAGAGAAAGAGAGAGAGAGAGAGAGAGAGAGAGAGAGTCGAGCCGAAGTTATTATACGAGGAAAAGAGTTTTAAATCTCGTTACTCTCCGCGGGGCCGTATATATTCCCTGTTATAACGAGACACTCGGGCGCGGGGTATAATAAAACTCGCGGCCGGTTGATGATCTCTCGGTCGGGGCGGTTGCCGGCGTTAACCGGCCGTTTCGCGCCGCGATGCAGGAGATGAAAATTTTCGATACACAGACGAGATAATTGCCGCATCGGGGCGACGTTGTACAGTTGCGGGCCAAGATTTTCGAAGCAAGGCTCCGCTACGTCACTCGAGTATACGTATATATATATATATATAGCCTCGGTATAAAGAGCCTAGCGCGACTTTCCCGCGGCGCGCGCCGAACGCGACGATTCAATCTCCGGCGCGATATCTCTCTCTCTCTCTCTTGCGGGCGATGGCCCATAGCAGCCGCACAAAGGCCAATTAACGACTCGTCCCGCTGGCAACTGTCGGCGCATTTTCCCTCCTCTGTACGGCAGCGGCAGCGGCTCGTGAACGGTGCAACCCCCTCGACTCCCTCGGAATTCCAAATAGAGAAAGAGAGACACACACTTATACACGAATCGCCCGGAGCTGCGGAAAAGAGAGGAAAAAGGCGGCCTGCCCCAAGCGCGGAGGTATGCGCATGTACAACGCGAGGAGAGCGACTCGGAGATGCCGCGCGGAAAGGAGCTGGCCCTTCTGTCAATTATCCCCGGCGCGTAGGTACACACACACACACACACAGAAGAGAGAGAGAGAGGCAGGAACTACCTGCGCGGAATCTCGCGAAATCTCAATCGACGCTGCGCTGCCGCCGTGCACAAAAGACTCACCTCTCGAGAGCCACAGCGGCAAAGTAAACGACCGCAACGAGTATATATGGCCTTGAGAAATACCTTCTCTCTGCCGCTGCCGGTGCGAATGAGCCGCATATGCGCGCGATATCTCGAGCCTCCTCGATATGTGTATCACGAGGATACACCTTGGATTTGCGGCTCTCTCTCTCTCTCTCTGTGTCGAAGAAATGTGTGCACAGGTGTGAGTCGATATGATCGAGCGAAAACGGAGGACCGATGGTCCGCGAATGCCGTTGCTCGAGATGGGTGATTTTACGGTTTGGCGCGCCTCGAGCTTGCAGTCGTTGCCGCAGCGAATTCATTAAGAGTTAACGTGGAATCCGTTTAATTTTATTGCTCTGCCTGCAGCCGCGCGCGAGAAACGCGAACAGAGCATTGCCGCCGCCGCCGCCGCCGCCGCGGCGGCTCCTGCATTATGTATAGAGACACGCCGCCGCCGAGGGAACTGTGTTATTATAACGCGCTCCACTTTGCTCTTTTTTTTTTCGTTCGTTCCCTAAGTTGCAGCAGGTTCGAGTGGCTGCGGAATTGCCCGAGTTGGCGGTGTGCGATTATTTTCGGCTGTGTGTGTGTGTGTGTACCTTGAGGTACATATAGGCTTCGTGGGGGTCAGTTACGCCTTGCAATCTATATATCTTACGGGCGTCTGGCCGCGGCGAAAGGCAAAAGGCGGATTCGGTATATGGGAGCTGCTGCGAGTGTTTGCTTTCGTTTGGTAACCCCATGGGAACTGTATTTTTTTGCTCTTACGCTCTAAATTGTCCCGCTGCAGTGGAATTTTTGCGAGCGGTGTGTCCGTCTCTGCTCGGAACTTATCCACTGATCTTGGATGGTCGAGCGTATAAAAACTCGCCACATCCGCGATACTCTTTAAACGCTTAGCTATGTAAGAGAGTATTTTGCAGCCGAGCTTATGTATCGAGTTCAGGTGAGAAATATAAAGTCCGCGCATAAAATATCGATGGGTAATAAAGTACCGTAACTTTGACAGTTTAACTCTATTTTGGTAAGCGCGCGCGCGCGGGGCACTCTCACGCTATTATATCCTTGTACATTCCGCGCGCGAGTTCTGCGCGGAAGTTGGAAAGCAATAATAATCCGTCGCCCTTCGGACGCACGGTATATATATAGAGAGAGAGAGAGGGAACAAAGACCCACTGCGCTTGGCTTGTCGGTTTGTCCCTTTCTTCTGCAGCGGATTTCACGTCGGGCCAACAGCAGCAGCGGCAGCAGCAGTTGCCCTTGACAAACATTCACTTCCGTTGCATAATAGCGGCCCGCGACCAATGCAGCTCTCGCATATATATATACACAGCTCCTTTCCCCCCCGGTAGCTGCGACACTGCTCTACTCTCTCTCTCTCTCTCTCTCTCTCTACATGTGTGTGTGTGTGCACGTTTGGCGAATCGCCCGATATGCTGTACTTTTTCAAGCTAACCACCTGTGGAATTGTGAGACGCGCGCAGTCTGGTATTCATAATAATAACGGAGGAGCTTATCGTGTCGCTTGTGTATTGACTTCGCCCGGTGCGAAGGATCTTTGCCCATGGAACGATGAGATTTGAGATTGAGTTTTTGTATATATACGAATTATGTCTAAATTTTAATTCGATGAATACGCGGTACGAATTTAGCAAAACGTTTTTTTCGAGATACACAAATTACTCTCGCTTTCTTATATATATATATATATATATAATTGGGAATCGCTTGATATACTAATTAAAAGAGAGATTTTTAAAGGACAACGTACAGAAAATACGTTCTGTTCTACATCGACGAAAATCCAAACCCGCATTCCATCAAACGCAGTCCTAACGGTCTACTCGCTGCATTCGCGCGTCCCATACCAACGCGAATATCCCCGCGCATCGAAATCTATCCCTCTCGCACTCTTTCAATTTCATCCGCATATTGCCCTGGCACGAAGGAAACATTCACCGACAAACTCTATACATACACGGACGCACTGCCACCGCGAGGTACATATATATATATATATATGCCTTTGACTTAGCAACAGGAGCAAGTGCAGGCAGAGATGCAAGAGGCGAGCCGCGAGTGTATATATATATATAAAGGGGGGCCTATCCGATAATGCACTCTCCTTCTCGCTCCCTAGCGGTCAGTCCAACATAACTGCACTTGCTTCTGCACTTGCCGCCACGGCGTCGATCGCCAACTCCGCGCCGAGAGCTTCCGCGGAATTATTCGCTGCGAGGGGAAGTGCAGTTGTTCGTTGAGAGAGAGAGACGATTTTTTTTGCAGGGGCTGAGAAAAATAAGTATATCGAGTAACGTTACGCATTTACATCGAAAAATTAATCGGCTGTCTCGAAGCCATAGCGAAACAATCAAACTATTGACTTTACCCGGGACTTACCTATTGGTTATCTCTGGGTACTTTCTCTGTCCGCGCTGGATATATAGTGTATCACATATAGACGTACGTGTACACTCGAATGCTCGGGAGAATGCTAGAAGAGAGACAGAGAGAGAGAGAGAGAGAAGGGGGGGGGGGAAGAGAAGTATATAGATGCAGTGTCACTCTAGTCGTAAATCGTAATGCGCTCTCTGCGCCACGACGCGTTCGAAGGATCGTCGACCGCTCGCGCGCGCGGCTGAGAAAGAAAGAGAGAGAGAGAGTGAATGAGAGGACTTGGAACGAGCGCTTCCGGTTACTTACCTGGACCGCTGCTGCTGCTGGTCTACGATGAAAAAAGGCGATGCTATAAAGCGTCGAGATGGAGATGCTTTTTTTCCCTTTTTTTTTTTCTTCTTTTTGTGAAAAAAGATTATCGACGTGGGATTTGAAATTGCTCGAATATAGAGACTTTTTGATTTGTTTAAGATTCGGTATACTGAAATATTTTTATTAATTTTCCACGAAAATAACGTGTATTATAGGAGCGAACGTTGAAATGTAATTGTTCTTTCGGTTTATAATTGACACAACAGCTGCTCGTCTAAAGGTTTTAAAAGTTTCGCATTCGGTAAAAATCGTAAAGCGCGTAACGATCCTCTCGCATCAGTTTTACAACTCTTTTATATATGAAACTACGATTGGATGTACGATACGGACGATATGAGAGGAAAATGTTTTATCTCTTTTAAATTGCATTCGTTTGGCTAAAGAAAAAATGATCTAAACCGATCTCGATGCTTAAGAACTCGCGAACTTTATGTTGCACGCGATGCATATACTTGATACGTAATCGTCAATTTGTAAGAGTAATTGCCAAGAGCTTTTTCTTCGTTTCTCTTCGCGTTGCAAGTGAAAAAGCCGCCTCGAATTAGATTGGCTTTCTCAAATTTATTTCGATGCTACCATTTATAGAAAATAAATTATATTCTTTAGTGCCCGTTGGTCGAAGCATCTTTCTGTAATGTTATCTATATAGAAAGTGAAGCAAACGAGTGTACATTTTTCGATAGGAGCAAATTTCCCATACGGTGTATTTCGATTTCATATAAAAACATTTCTCCTATAAAAATGGTAATATATTTAAAAGATGCGATATCTCCAATGATTATACCCTATATAGATTCTTTGTAGATTCTTCGTTCACAACCATAATGTATACGCTGCAGCATTTAAACAAACATAGCAACAACAAAAAAAGACGTAGAATTACACGCTGACGCAGATATATACTTTCGCCGATAATGACGTGTATGCACATGCCCGTACCCAACTGTCAACACACACACACACATACACACATACACACACACACACGCCAAGGAATTATTACTCCATAAGGCTGCAAAAAAAGAAGAAAAAGGCAAACGCGAGACAATAAGGAAGCTCATAGAGCAGGTCGTTAAGCCTCGCGAGATTACGAGAGGATCGCCCTTATCTAGGAGGCCGAGCCGCACGCAATAGAAGGACGCACGCAGTCCCATAACACACTGGCCATGTGTGTGCGCGCGCGCACCTCCGTATATACATTATCAGGTGTGTCTCGGAGGCGCGCAGGTTTGTAAGAGAGGGGCAAGGTAGAAGCAGCAGCAGCAGCGGAGGTAAGAGAAGAGAGTCTCGGGCGCGAGCCGCCGCAGAGAAGAAGTTTCAGTACAGTTATAGCATTGGCACGGGACTGACGTGTGCAGGGGGAGATGTGCGCGCGCGGCGCGTGTTCTTCATTCAGTGAATCTACATATGTATATATATGTGTGTGCAGTGGGCGCATATAGTATAAGATTGTAAGACACGCCGAGAGTCAGTGGGTGCGCGTGTGCGTGGTATTTTTCTCTCTATGTGTGTGCGTGCGAATGTGTGAAATATGTACTGTACAGCTGGGGGAGAGATGAGCTGTTGGGTTACGACCATTTTCGGCAGGCGCCGGTACTGAGGACGGCTCGTTTTTTTTTTTTCCTTTTTTTTTTCTTTTTGGTTTTGTTGGGTGCTGTAATTATGGTCCATTCCGGGGTTTAAGTGCCGCCGCGCGCTGGAGATGCTGATTTTTCGTCGGTGTGTTGACTCTCTGCTACCTGTGGATGGATAATCAGAATTGCAAGGTACATCTGCGGTTCAATTTTTCATTTGAATATATGTGTCGTCGTGGAGCATCGATTTGTTGATGATCGTACGTAGTTTTTAGCCTGGCCGTTGATTTGTTTTTTATGTATAAATTGGTTACGGCAGAGTAACGATCGGTTATATTATAAAGTTGAAAAGAATGTGGTTCGCGGGAAGGTTATGTCATTTTATGGCCAGTCGGTCCATAATGCACGAGTTTATATTGGCTATTTTATGCGAAGCTTAATCCATATAGGCTAATTCGTAGTCGTAAACTTTGTTCCTGGCTTTTTCCCCGAAACAACTGTTCTTTATGTTTTCGTATCAAACCGATGAATAAGCAAAGTGAGGATAATCGATTTTTTTATGCGCCCATGATAGTTTCACTTTTATGGTACTTTGTGTTGTTTTCTTCTTCTAAAACTAGAGCAATTATAAATTGCATTTTTTTTTTATTTTTATCCACAAAATTAGCTTTTAAAAACTACTGTTTTTTTTAACTTACATGTTTTATTGACTTTTTATTTTATGGAACTATGCAAGTGCGATGTATTTGAATTATTTTCATTTCTCGTCTAGCACTCGTACATACATGGTTTTATGAAAATGTACAGTATTATACAAAATTACAGAAAATACACAAAATAAACTCCAACGACTTTCATCTATTCAAATATTATATAATCAATTCACATTGTGCATACGGCTGACAAAAGAGGAAAACCCTTTAGAAAAATCCAAACAAAGCGCACGTAACTGCCGCGGTGCACGCGCGCGCTTTAAAAAAAAACCCCAAGCACCTTCCAGCAATCTGTAAATCTCACGTACACGTCTCTTTCATTTGCAGCCACTGTCCGCGTCCAGCAGTCGAACGAGGAGAGACGAAGCCTGCGAGCGAAGAAAATTTAGCCCCGAGCAGCATCGAAGAAACAAAGACAAAAACCAAAAACCCTGAAAACTGAAATCGAGGAAGAAATAGGAAGGCTAAAATGAGGATGGTAAAGTCCCTCGGGCCGATCTCCGCGTCGCGATCGGCCTATGCAGCAGCATCAGCGCTGACGTTGTCACAGGAGCAGCGCTTGTTCCGCGGCCCCTAAATTCCTTTTCCCTATACCTAAGTCCTCCAGCAGCGAATGAGGTGTACGTGGTTTGGGAAAAGGTGACCGATCATTGCCTATGATATACACCGATCGTCAAGATGCTGTGTCTGAAGAAGCGACGCACCTACAGCTTCACGCAGGGCGCATGCGCGGAGGCGCCGAGACATCGGCACAGGTCCGCCTCCTCGACCAAGAGGGACTCCAGCGAGCAGAGATACAACGAGGCCTTGAACAACGGCTGCGCAACCTTGCCCCGCAAGCACACGTGAGTCCTCTCTCATCTCCTGTACCTCCTCTTCTTCTTATTCCTCTTCTTTTTTCTTTTCTTTTTCTTTCGTATTTTAACTTGTTTTATGTATACCTTTAAGCTGCGAGAGCGCGGCGAGACTCCGGGATGGGAGTGACGTGTGGGAGTGGCAATGAAAAGGGTTCATTTACTCGGTACTTGGGCTTCGTTTTGTCGAATATATACTTTATATAGAACTGCAGGTTGGCCAAGGAGCGAATTATATACTCACTCAAAGGTTTCACGTTGTCGAGTATATTCTTTAAAGTTTACCTATACGGAATAGATTCATCGTTGTTTAATCTGAATTAGTTGTAAGACGAGCTGAACTCGACTACATCAAAAATGATCTGAAAATACATGCTTATAGCAATTACCACGCGTGCGGCGCCTATATATATAATATCATGTTCAGTTAGGCGATTTTGCGCGCGAATTAAATTTTCATTCATTATTTCATCACTTATCGCGTCATTATTAGACCTAATTAGAGCTCATGAGGAAGTGAGCAGAGCAGAGCAGAGACTCCCTGTGCGAAGCGTGATATTCACGGCAAATTTTTCCTCTCACCTATACCGCGTCTATATGAAGAAAAAAACTCCACGGAGTTCTCTCCCTCGATTATTGCCGCATAAAGGATCGTTAAAAAGAAAACAGCTGTGCATGGTCGGAGTGGGAAGAGCGCACCGCGGGGCTCGCCTTGAACCTGAAGAAATTTTCTTAGCTGCATTTATCTCATTGATGGGTGGAAAATTTACATCGAGGAAAAGTGAAAGTGCGGACCGTAAGGAGAATTTTCTATAATCTTTGTTTTGATGTTTCCATGCACCGCAAGATGTTTGCCTCGGCTTTGACGATTTCAACATTTTTAATGGCTATACGACGATGCACCACCCGTCAGTTTTACACACCAAACAGAATAATAATAGTCTAAATTGTTTGCAAATGCAAAAGAAAAGTGCAGTCGCTGTACTAATTGATCTATAGCTAAAGAATGAGTGACCCTTTCGATTGGTTTAGCTCTTCCCTAATCTAATTGTTCCCTTGTGCAAAGAGTGCACTTCTCGCCGACACCATAGCCAACGCAAAGCTCACCAACTCTTCCCTCCCGAGTCTCGACTTCCTCCAACTGCATGACGCATCTGATTCGCTTCCATTTTCCGCTCGAGCGATTCCGTCTCTCGCAACGCGCGTTTTTTCCCCCTTCCGTTTCTATTCCTCGATGGTCGCACCGCGCCGATGGCTAAAACGCTTCATGGGAATCGCGAATCATCGATCAAGACGCGCCGCCGACGCGCGAGGAATGAATTGTGCGTCTGTTGCGGCAACCATTGGTATACGATGATTGGCAAGAGGGAGAAGAGAGATGCTCGTCTATGTTGGTGTTTCGCTGCATACCTTCGTGGCGCGATTGTGCTCGTGTTGGCGCGATCGATTAGCAACGGATTGGACGCGATCGATCTCGGTCGCGTGACGCTTCGAGCGAATTAAAAAGGTGCCATGGTATAAATGGCCAGTTTTCTGGTGGTGGTTTTGCTCGATAGCCGAACGGTTAGCGATGTTTAATCAAATCTATTGGCTTGCGTTTCTGTACCAGGCATTAACGCTCAAAGTGTCGAGCATTAAAAGTTAAGAAATCGAGAATATAAGAAATGTCCCAGTATTTTCAATCTACGTTGTTTTCGAACATTTAATACAATAACTACTAATAGATATCAACAAGTTTTTATTCGACAATTCCATTAAAAGTCATTCAATTCAATTGAATTTTCCTACTTAGGCGATACCAGCTTAGGGGCAGAAAGCCGGGCAAAAATGCGTCTATCGCCGAACCGCTAATCATAATCGAAGCCCACGAAAGGTCTCGAGAGTGAAAGATCGCCTAAGGGGTCATGCACTCAAGAGCACACACGCACGCGAGGGAGCTAACGTATCCTATAGAGAAAGAGAGAGAAAAGGATACCAAGTGTATAACCAAAGCGTGAAGGAAGAGAGAAAGAGAGAGAGAGAGCGAATATAACTGACATTAAGACGGTCCTTTCCCGCGAGTAACTGTATAAGTCGCGCTTTGCGCGCGTGTACAAGTATGAGAGAGTAGAGGTGCACGGGATGAAAATTGTGAGAGAATCGCAAGAACAGCAGCAGCAGCAGCAGCCGCTCACCTTCAATTTGCATGCAAACGAGTCCGTTATAGGCCAACACCGTCGCAGCTCACCGACATACATATATATACATACCCTGATGCACAAACCGCGGATGTTCCTCGCGCATATATATAT